>LOJH01042760.1:3545-17675 GCA_001685095.1 Ellobius talpinus
ACCATTAAGTTGTATGCACTTATCACCTATTAGGGTTTTACATGTTCACCGACCATTAAGTTGTATGCACTTATCACCTATTAGGGTTCTACATGTTCACCAACCATTAAATTGTATGCACTTATCACATATTAGGGTTTTACATGTTCATCGACCATTAAGTTGTATGCACTTATCACCTATTAGGGTTTTACATGTTCACCGACCGTTAAGTTGTATGCACTTATCACATATTAGGGTTTTACATGTTCACTGACCATTAAGTTGTATGCACTTATCACATATTAGGGTTTTACATGTTCACCAACCATTAAGTTGTATGCACTTATCACATAGGAAGCTAAGAAACTATGACACAATTGAAATAAGAAAACCAATTAGCTTTATGTCCTCATCCACCCATAGCTTTTGTTATGTTACCTGCATTCCATCCTTCCTCATCACTTATTCATCTCCCCCTTTCTTGGTCTCCTTATACTCTAGCCACACCCACAGACATACATGCATACATTATAGACTGCTGTCACCTGTGGGGGAGGGAGAACAGGCAGTTCTTGTCTCTGAGTCTGAATCAGCTCACTTAATACTGAATCAACCCACCCGTTTTGCTCCTGCAAACTTCATTATTTCATTTTTACACTACATAAAAGCCCATCCTGTGCACAGCCCACATTTTCACTACACAGATCCTGCCGATGGGCATCTAAGATGGTGTATTTCCTTGGCCCAGTAAACAGAGCAGCAACAGACATGGGTGTGCAAGTGTCTGTGTGGTAGGATGTAAAGCCCTTTGGGTATATGTTGAAAGGAAGAGTTGGGTCCTATGGTAGACAAAACATTTCTTATAAACAGATTATTTCATCTGGCAGTCTCACTCTTAAGTATTCATCAAAGATAAACAAAAGCATGTGCCACACGAAGCCCTAGACCCAAACATTCACAGCGGCTTTATTTAAAATCACCAGCACTACCAAGGCAAACAGCCCTGATGAGTAGGTAAACAAACCAGAGACACGCACTCAGCGTTAAGCTAAATTCAGCCCAAAGGTTTAAAAGCGACTGTCACCTGCAGCAATGTGGATGTATCTCCAAAGAATGCTGCATAAAAAACACCAATCACAGAAAGGTAAAGCCTCCTGATCCAATCCACAGGAAGCTACACTGTTGAGGAAAATCAGGCCAGCGGATACCAGGGCTGGGAATGAAGAAAATGATTCATTACCAAGGGGCTCCAGAGAACACTTTGAAGGTGACAGAAATGTTCTACATGTTAGTTGTAGTAGTGGTTGTGGGACTGAGTGCATTTGTTAAAATTTGCTCCTTTTGTACATTCCTCTAAGGACTGCTGTTGAGGAACTGAAGTAGAACTCGAGACTCAACAGAACCAGAGGACTCAAGGCAACATTGCTCAAGGGTTCAGCAACTGGGCCTCTCTGAGGCTTTTATTCTGGATGGTTTTGGAGTTAACAGCAGGGTCAGGGAAACATACAGAGTATTTCTCATCACTATCACCAGATGAACTTGGGATACATGTCTTGTGGCCCAATAGGTGCTGTCTGCAGAATACCCATAAGCAAACTAAGCTGGACTGCTGAGAAGTGGGGAGAGGTCTTGCTTGGGGGTTTCTTCGAGCAGGTAGAAGCATTCCTCCCAGGGGAATAAACAAGTTCTACAGGAACAGAGTTCACATAGCAGGATGGTGTAGCAAAGTCTAAATGCAGAATGTAATCGTTACACACCTAAAAGAATAAATCTTATAGTATATAAATTAATATTCTTAAATGTACATATAGCTTTTAAAAACTGCAAAATTTCAAGTCAGGCTCCTCTCCACAGCTGGCTTCCCATGACTTTGTCACCCCAGCCTGGGTAAAGCCATTTTCTCTTAGTTCCCACAGCACATGGTGCCTCAGCCATTTCCCTGGAGAGACCATACTATGTTGAATCATCTGCTTGTTGGTTCAACTTTGCACTGCTTTGACTATGAAATACTGAAACGATGAACTTTCTGAGCAGAAGAAGGTTATTTAGCTTACATTTTGGGGGGATCAAGGGCATGGATGGCACCCTTTTCGGCTCAGCTCTCAGCTGGATCCCATTCTGGCCAATAACAATGGTGCCTGTAGGAGCAAGAGAGCAGATAACTAATTCCAAGCTGCCTTAGGGTTACTAATGCTCTGAAGAGACATCATGACCAAAAGCAACTTGGGGGCAAAGGGGCTTATCTGGCTTATACTTCTATATCAGTGTTCTCCATGGAAGGAAGTCAGGACAGGAACTCAAACAAAGCCGGAACCTGGGGGCAGGAGCATGTGTGGAGGCCGTGGAGGCAGCCAAGCTGCTTACTGGCTTGCTCATCATGGCCTGCTCAGCCTGCTTTCTTACAGAACCCAGGTGTCCAGGGGTGGCAGCACCTGCAATGGGCTGGTCCCTTCCCCATCAATCACTAAGAAAATGACCTAGAGACTTGCCGACACTGGGAGCTTATACAGACATTTTCTCAGTTGAAGCTCCCTCCTCTCGCATGACTATCACTTGACACAAAATTCTCTAGGACAACTGATAACTTGTCACTTTAACACACAAACAAATCACTGTTACGCCACAACCTTTCCTGTCTTGTTCATCTTCAATATTACAAATTAAGATCTACATCATAATATAAAGTATTTTTAACTTAAAAATGACGGACTTAGAAATTCCAACACTTTAAAAATTCAGTCTCTTTTAAAAAGCATCTTTTAAAATCCAATTTTTTTTAAATACAAAGTCTCTCAACCATAGGATCGTATAAAATCAAAAATTAAGTCAAACGCTTCCTTACTTCCAAAGGGAGAACAAGGGCACAGCCACAATCTGAACAAAGCAAAACCAACTCCAATTGTGTAAACAACTCACTACCCAGTGTCTGGGATCCACTCATGATCTTCTGGGCTCCTCCAAACGATTTATGTCACTTCTGTGGTTCGGCCCTCTGCAGCACACACAGCCTGTCTTCTAGGCTTAGGCTATCTCCGCTCCTGCTGCTGTTCTTGGTGGTTATCTCACAGGACATCTCTACAATGCTGAGATCACTTGTTAACACCAGGCTGCACTTTCACCAACAGCCTCCCTTAGGCTCCCATCCTGCCCACAGTGCAGGACTCAGCTACTCTCCATGACCCCTTCATGCCTTCAAAACCAGCACTGCCTGGGTGACTCTTACACTTCCAAGTTCAGCTGCCAGCACAGTGCCCACCCTGACCACCTCTGGAACACAGCTTCTGAGTCCTGCCTTGAGGAAACACTTTCCAGATGTCCCACCAATGATGCTGGTCTCTTCTTGGTCACTGCTGATTTCTCAGCCCCAGATGACCAGCATCCGTTGTCCCAGCAAAGCAAAGGTTCTGGTGGTTCTGGTCTCTTGTTAATCACAGCCAATTCTTCAGCCCCAGCTAAAACCAGAACCACAGGTCACAACTCAAAATAAGAAACAGCCCTGAAAGAGTGACTCTCAAACTTCCAAAGCCAGGCCTCGGTCATCTGCATTGCTTTCTACATTCTTATCTTCCAGGCTCCCACAGGAAAGCTCACCAAGCTTTGAACCCTCAATGGCTTTTCTAGCCCAAATTTCCAGAGTCCTTCCACAGTCCTTCCCAAACCAGCATGGCCAGTCATGGTCTGTGGCAGCGGTATTCCTTTATCTTGGTACAAGTGGGTCTTAGTCAGGGCTTCTACCACTGTGATGAAACACCGTGACCAAAGCAATTCAGAGAGGACAGGGATTATTTGACTTACACTTCCATCTGTTCTTCATGGGAGGACATCGGGACAGGAACTCAAACAGGGCAGGAACCTGGAGTTAAGAGCCAATACAGAACTGATGGATGGGTGCTGCTTACTGGCTTGCTCTCTGTGGCTTGCTCAGCCTGCATTTTTATAGAACCTAGAACCACCAGTCCAGGAATGGCCCCACCCTCAATGAGCTAGTCCCTCCCCCCCATCAAATCACTAATTAAGAAATGCCCTACAGGCTTACCTACAGCCAGATCTTATGGAAGCACTTTCTTAACTGAGGTTCCCGCCTCTCAGATGACTTTAGCTTGTGTCAAGTTGGCATATAAGTAGCCAGCACACAAGCCAAGAGTGATGACAGAGAAAAGGATGCCATAATTTTACTCAAGGCCATACACCCAAAGCCCTAGGGCCTTCCCTATAACCTACTTCCCAAAGGCTCCCACACCTCAGAATAACATTTGGTGCAGACCCAGCCTTTAATGGACCCTTAGGGAACACTCAGATCAAGCCCCCAACCATAGCAGTGCTCAAAATAGTATTTGCATTTTTACATGTCTGGCCCCCTGCTGGGTAGTGAGCTCATTAATGAAAGGAACCATATTTTATTTGTCTTGTTTCCCCCTCCCACCCTCAAGCTCCTACCTACTCCCTCCAGCTAGCACATTGATCAGTTGATGATCAATGACATCTCTCCTCTGTTCTGCTTAGCAGGCTATCTAATGACGTCCCCTGCTAAGTTCAGAATCTTGCCTCAAACGTTGCCTCATCAAAATTCTCTATTTTCCTTTTCTTTCCTTCCAAGCTAATGTGGCTACATAAGTCTTAATAAGGCGTGGGTGACTAGCAGTGGGTACAGAAATTTTAGCGGATATTCTCAGTATTTATGTGAAAGATAGAACCCTAATGGTAGGGTTTTTTTTACACAAACTAACAGCTTTGTTTCTGGACAGATACTGATAAGTGTCTCTTGAATTAATTTAAGAAATAACTACTAATTATATAAGAACACATTCGCATTTTAAATTCAGGAGCTATGAGGTATTTCATGTGTTTCTTTATTCCTAGTGACTTCTAAAGAGCCTGTTACTTTGTACAGGGAAGATGAAATGTGCCTTTTAGAATGGGAAAAGAGCTTCGTCGGGGACCCCCACCACACCCAAGGCTGCACCTGAAAACCAGAACTCGGTGATATCACTCACTCAAGATAACCAGACATGGTCCTAGACCCCATGATACCCACTGGACAGTCTATAAGCAGAGACCAAGAGCAATGCTCTGCTCTGCACATCTGGAGAGACACCATCTTGATCTGCCCCAAGGCTAAAAGGTCTCCCCAAAATCCTGACCCTCAAATCAAAAACTTCTGTTAAAAACTGGACCTAACCTTCAGTTAAAATGTGTTACACAGGTGGGCAGCCTTGGGGAGAGAAGCTTAGGACCATAGTTACTAGTTTAAAGTATGAACCTTGTATGACGACCCTCAGCACAACAAAATATAACTTTTGTTACATAACTGCACGCATCTACCGTCTTGCTCACAACAGAAGGGCAGATATGACCTCCTCTACAATGCAGCCTGTATCTGGTGCCACTGGGGTTTCTTTTCACACAAATTACAACATAAACTGAGCTCTGAGTCTCTTTTTTCTGAGACTCCTTCAATGAAAGGAGTGGGGGTAATAATTCGAGGTAGACATTGCTGGAAAGCAGGCTGCTGCTCTCCTGGGCCACCCCTTGAAGACCCCTGCCCCACATACAAGCTGCCTTTCTTATTCAAGGTTGTGTGGCTTCTGAAATGGTTCTCACCTCCAAATCAGGTAGTTCACAGCAGCAGGGAAGGGGAGAAAACAATGCACAAGTCCCGAGCATTGACCTCGTCTTTCATTACACTCTTGAAAACCACAATGCATTTGATCCAAGCAAACTTTTCCTACCCAGCTGGCTCACCATTTTCTCTGCTGGTTTCTGCTGGTCACAGTTCAGGGTCAAGACAGTGAGAGAGAAAGGTTGACGGGGTGGGACACTATTTGCTGTCCTGGCTAGATTTTTTGTCAGCTTGGCACAAGCTGGAGTTATCTGGGGAGAGGAACCTAAGTCAAAAAAATGCCTCCATCGGATTACCTGTAGGCAAGACCTCCATCGGATTGCCTGTAGGCAAGACTATAGGACTTTTTTTTTAATGATTCATATGGAAGAGCCAAGGCCTCTTTGAGTGGTACCGTCCCTGGGCACATGATCCTGGGATGTATACAAAAGCAAACTTCTACGTCCATGGAGGAAAAGTCAGAAAGCAGCATTCTTCCATGGCTTCTGCTTCAGTTCCTGCCTCCGGGTTCTTGCTTCCTGGTTCCTGCCTTGCTTGAGTTCCCGCCTTAGCTTCCCTCTATGGATTGTGACTTAGGATATGAGTCTGATAGAAGCAGTATACAGCAGATGAAGACACTTGCCTGACACCAGTTCTAAGCATCAAAATCATGGGTAGGATTATCAGTCAGAGGCCACCTCATATAAAAATTTCCTGGAAAATGGGACTTTTTTTTTAAATCCAATTCTATGTCACGCCTGTTCTTGTCTGTTGTTTCCTGGCGCCATGATAAAAACCCTGATCACAAGCAGCTTGGGGAGGAAAGGGTTTCTTTGGCTTTATGGTCACATGAAGGAAAGCTGAGGTAGGAACTCAAAGCAGGAGCCAGGAGGCAGGAACTGAAGCAAAGACCATGAAGGAAAACCATTTACTATCGCATTCTCCATGGTCAGTGTTCAACTCGCTTTGTGATACAAGCTAGTCTATACCTACCTAGAGATGGCACCACTCACAACAGACTGGACCCTCCCACGTCAATCCTTAATTAATGCCCCCAGGCATGCTCCTAGGACAATCTGAAAGAGGCAAATGAATGCCTCAGTTAAGGTCCCATCTTCCCAGGCAACTCTAGTTGGTGTCAAATTGCCGAACTAGTCAGCACAGTGCCTTTTTTGACAAGTATTTCATTAAAACACAGTAAAAAAAGGGGCATATATTAATAAAATTAGTATAAATAAGTAAATATTGAGCATATTAGCAGTTATCCTATATTTGGAACCACAGAATAGCTTTTAGAATCTACTAAAGGGGCAGAATCCTTCCCCGGGACAATGTGTGTGTGCCCCTAGCACATGCCTATTGACCTATAACAGAATACCAAACTGTGTTTTCTAGTGGTTTACAAAACATTTCCATTTCTAAGGTTCCCTTCCATCTTCTTCATTAGATAGAAGAAGAATTTGCATCACTGTCTCACAAATGAGAAACTGGAGCTTAAAGAAGAAGTTGCGAGAAGAACGCAGAACTGCTTTTCATTTCTCTTCCATAGAAAGTGGCCTGCAGTTAAACATTAAACTGCCTCATAGTCAGATGTGATAGGGACATCCCAGGTCATGACTCAATGTCTTCAGGCTCCTAGCTGCCCAGTGTTTGGCTTCTGGATCCTTTCAGCATAGGGGGGAAAAAAGTAAATGTGAATTTCAGCTCCTTGAGCCTCCTTATCAGTCACCCCACAACACCCCATCCTGCCGTACAGTTCCTGTCCCCTTAACCTCAGTTCTGGAGGATAGATCCATGAAGTCACGATGACCATGGAAAAAGGATAAGATTTTCCCCCCTTGAGTGTAGGTCCTGCGCTTCTCTGAACATCAGCTCTTTCCACACCACCACCCAACCCTGTGTCCTGTGAGTCTTGACCCACAATGAGTTCTAATCTGCCTTAAGTACAGATCACTTGCTGGGCCACCAGAGTGGCCTTTTTCTCTCTTGGCCCTTATGATAAAACTGATATTCTTCAGCAAGAGAATCCAAATGACTTCTGAATCTTTTCCCATTAGCAATCAGTTGAAATTCACTTAATACTGTAAAAGCAAGAAATGCTGTTTTTTTTTTTAAAATGCCGTTTAATAATGAGACTTGCTTGGAACTAATGTCGGCAGAGTTTATGCTATTTTTGTCACAGAATTAGCATATATTCTGCCTCATCCAAATCACTTTCTCTTTCTCCTCTCTGCCCTTTTCCAGAACCCCCAAAATTGGCTGGAATATAGAACAGAATTTCCCACAGCTCATAGACATCACCCATCTGTCTCTAATTTCACAAAATGACAAACCAAAATGGCCCTGAGAGCCAAAAATGTTATTTTCTTCTTCTCTCTGGTAGCCCAGTTAGGCCAATAGGTTTTTATTTTCCTTTCATATAAGGAAGGCATTTAAAGCTGAGTCAAGAAAAGAGAAAACAGATTCCAAGCAACTCACGGCTGTGCTATTGATGAGAACTTGAGAGAAGCTGGACCCTTCAGATCAAGGTGAGGGCAGTCAGCCCAGGAGTGTCTGAGAATCATAGAGATTACTGCACTTCCCCCTACAAAATATAAACTGAAAGATTTCATCTGAATCTGGGAGCAATCCTCTAACATGGGGCACAGTGTGTGAAACATGTCTCACCCCCACCGACTTTTATTTGGCAGAAGTCAATGACTTTGTATCTCAGGACAAGGACTTTTTGAGGTAAACCATTATCTCCCAGAGAAAACAGTTTCTGGGTCTGTTTGTTTCATCTTTCAGATGACCTTAAAATAAGCTGAGGTTGTAAGAAAAAAAATGAAACGGAGACAAAGACACAGAGATTGAACACAGCTCCAGAGCGTCAAGGATGGCAACCAAACACCAATTTCAATCGCTTTGTTTGACTGGACTCTTCCTTTAGAAGGACACTTTCTGACAGAAGATGCAGATTCAAACTCAGGAAACAGACACACGGAATTAGTCATATTTTCAAGAAGTGGACACGACAGAAAATAGAGCATTCCAAAAGGTCTTTAATTTAAAGTCAGAAATCCTTACTGAGCTCTGATCCCAGGCGTAGTTTGAGGTCAGCTGAGACTTGCTCTTCACCCAGTTCCAAACACCAGTGATCCGCAAGTGTCCCTCTGGGAAGGGGACATGAGAACTTGAGTAGCGATAAAGATGCAGCACCTGGAACAAAGAGAACGCAATTAAAAGTCAGGGAAAGCTCTAACATGGGGCAGAGTGTGCGAAAGCTCCGTCGGTCTTTAGGTGCCCAGTTGTCCAAACACCATCTCCCCTAAAAGCACAGATTGAAGAGATGACCTGGGTCCAGGTGGTTTACTGGGAATGAGCTCCCAGGGACTGAAGGAGAGTTATAAAAGTCAGGAAGGCCAACATACAAGTTCTCCATCAAGGCCGCTGCCGTGCACAGCGACCCATTTCCTCTGAAGCTCCCAAGAGGGACACATACTCCCAGAACGGGTTGTCGGTAGGATAGCGGAGCACCTCCCTACATCCTGCAGTCCCCCTTCGCTACTATGTACCCCCCTCGGGAGAAGGGCATGGAATAAAAGAAGAGAAACAAACCAAGGACCTGGGATGAGTTTTGACAAGGCCCCTGCTGGGAGCTCTCGCGGAGTTGCCCACCGACCGCAGCAAGGTGAATACCGGTGGTGGTCTTGGGGCCTTTGACGTGGACACTGGAGTGTTTAGTACACCGCCCCAAGGCTGTCTTATAGTGTTCCTTTGTTTATTCTAGCCTCCAAAATGACCAACACTACCTACCCGCACATCACTTTCCTCATTCTAAGCCGTGCAACTGTGGATGAGTCCATCCTTCCTGAAGAACCGCAGCCCTCTGCAGCGGTAAGGCTGACCTTCAGAACTCTCCCCCTGCCCACAGCCCCCACCGGCTCTGCTTTGCTATCTGCTCTCAACTTAAAATCATTCAGTCCAGGAAGCTTTCCTTGACCTCTAGGTCAGATACTTATATGTGTTCCCTGGGAACGGCATCCAGCTTCTGGGTGCTGTGTAATCATATATTAAATGCTTCCTGAAATAGCTGTTCCTCTAGACACACAAAATACACCATTCGGTCATCAGTTCCGTGAGATCAAGAAGAGCTATCCTTTATTGATAGATGTGGTCCCAAAGCTTTGCACACTGCCTAGCACAAAATTCTAACGAATAAGCTTCTGTTCAGTTCACCGAGGAGTGGATAGATGGAGAAAGGAGTGTGCAAAGAAGTCAGAGCCATCTGTTGCAGCTGAAATCTGCTGCCAATCTTTTCTTCTGAGGGCCAAGACTCTCTTTCTTGGTATATTGTCTTCAGAGCTATGGTTCCAAAACATTCTCTCCTTGGAAAGAAAAAAAAAACTCACCCTTTGCTAGAGTTGCCCTCGGGATTTCTCCCTTCTCTGCACCTCTGCCCTCCTCCTGGCTGACCTTTCTGAGGATCACTGTCTGTTTTGTAGTTAGCACTTCCAGGAGCAAGCAGTGTTGTTAGACTGGTTTTACAGATGGTTTTCTTCTGAGTCTGGTGGCCATCTTTCCTGGTTGCTAAAATCTGATGCGACTTCTGTCCTCGTGAAGTGGGGGGGGTGTCCTCCTCGCTTCTCATCTCTGTGACTTCATCATTCTCAAAGGACGCCAGCCCTATACAAAAACAGAGAAGAAGGTAATGGAAGCCTTCTGGTGAGTTGAGCTTTACCCACCACGAGGAGCCAAGGACGTGTTTCCTTTGGGGAGCGATCAGAGTGAGGGCTCCTCTGAACCTCGGATGACTTCATAAACAAGCAAGGAGAACATCTCGGAGTCGGCCAGCCTCCTCGTGAGTGTAGGGAAGGATGCCGGGCTGTCTCAGAGGAGACTTCAGCAGACAGCAGATGCTTCCATGTTGGCATACAGCCACCGGAGTTTAATAACTGGGAGAATAATAGATGAGCCCAAAGCTGTCTCCAAAGGCCAGCAAATCTATGTAAGGGCCATTAGCACAGATGAGAGAATCCACATTCATGTGCAAAACTGATGGTGGATAAACAAAGCCCACCCAGTCCTCAGATGATGGCAGACTGCTTGGAGCTTGTTCATACCATGATACTTCTTACCTCTTCAGTGCCCACCGCCTGTTCTGCCCAGGGGCTGGTCCCCACCCCTTTCATCTTGCCACCCATGTTTCCTATGCTTGCTTCTATTTGCCTCTCCTAGGAAGTGTGCCCCAAACCCTGGGATGGGTAGGGTACACCTTCCTCCTCATCCCTATCCCTGGGACGGGTACAAAGTATAAGAGGAGATTGGGTCCCAGGCCTGGACCATTGTTTTCTAAAACCTTGTTACCAGAAGTCAAGATCAATATAAGACTTTGATATGAAACCAAGTTCATAGATAAGGGTCTGTGGTGGTTAAAAGAAAATGTCCCCCAAAGGGGATGGCCCTGTTGGAGTAGGTGAGGTCTTGTTGGAGAAAGTGTGTGAATATGGAGATGGGCTTTGAGGTCTCTATATGCTCAAGTCATGCCCAGTGAGACAGTTCACTTCCTGTTGCCTTTGGATCAAGATACAGAATTCTCCAGCACCATGTCTGCTTGCACACTGCCATACTCCCAGCCACCATGCTCCCCGATATGATGATAATGAACTAAACCTCTGAAACTGTAAGCCTCCACCTCAGTTAAATGTTTTCCTTTATAAAAGTTGCCGTGGTCATGCAGTCTCTTCACAGCAATGGGAACCCTAAGACAGGGTCCTTCTGGCTCCAACCCTGGGTGGCAGTAGAAGAAGCTAGAAAAGCTAGCAGTATTTGCAGTGGGTGGATGAAAGCATTACTCTGGATTGGTAAGGGTTGAAAAACTTAGAAAGTGGCAAATGGGCGGGAGGGAGTAGAGAGGCATTTATTTGGGGAGAGAGAATCAGTACACTGTCCTGATAGAATCTCCCCAACCCAATCCACCCCTCCTCCCTCAGCATGCGCCAACCCCCACCCCAGCCCTCTTTAAATTTGTTGACTATGCCAAAATCCTTCCTGCCTCCAGGCCTTTGCACATACTCCTTCCTCTGTCCTGAATTTATATCTACCTACACCTTGAAGTATAAACTCCCTCTCCTCTGTAGATTTTAGATTAAAAATTAATCTTCAATGAGGCCTTGATGGTTACCTTATTGGCTGTATATGTCCCCCATCACAGCCCATTAATCTCAATATTTTTTCCTTTCATCATAATATTTATACAGCTTGTAATTGCTTCACCAATTGTATCTATCTATTTACCAGTGGTGTCAAGAGGGATAGTGTTCTTTACCAGAGAAAATTCCAGTAGGACACAGGGGCCTTTGCGGCGAGTTCGCTGGATTGCCTTTCGCATTTCATACGTCACCTGGCACCTAGCAGGAGGTCATTGCTGCCAGCCCTGCTGTTGCTGTAGTTGTTATTTTCAACAGAATTCCCTTAGTATTCATAAAACTGAGTAGACATATCAAACTATTGACTGGACCGTGAGCTGTTTCATTTTCTAGATATTTTATTTTTAATCTAGAACAATCCATTAACGCATTCAGGACCACCTCAGAATTCAGCAATGTTTTAAAGATGACTTATAGGTCCTAGTTAACTCATGAATAAATCCCTCCTAATGAAAGAAAATGTAATTTCCTGATTGAGGGGTTTAGAAATAATCAAAACAGGGTTAAAAATAAAACTAGTGGGAGCCAAGTACACCAAAGAATACCTACTGGCATT
Source organism: Ellobius talpinus (assembly GCA_001685095.1). Taxonomy (NCBI): domain Eukaryota; kingdom Metazoa; phylum Chordata; class Mammalia; order Rodentia; family Cricetidae; genus Ellobius; species Ellobius talpinus. The sequence continues at coordinate 15,871 of LOJH01042760.1, forward strand.
GGAATCTTCCAAAATAATCTTCCAGACTCTGATTTTTACATGAAAAGATAAATAAAATAATTGCTTGCCAAGCTACATAAGAAATCATAAGTTCTCAGAGAATTTAGAGCAGGAACTAAGCCTCAGTGGGCCTACAGAGTCTAGAACTTTCCAGTCCCAGATTTTTCCTAGCCACTTTGCTTATTTCCTCATCTAATTTTTCATCATTCTTGAGATGAGGCACCATCAGTGGTCTGGTCTTAATTACCCAAACCAGGACTGTTAAGTTAATTGAAAACAAAACAAAACAGAAAATAGGCCCTAAGCTAAGTTTTTAAATGAGCTTTGGTGTTTTTGCAAAACCACGATACAGTCCCTGCTCAGTCCCTAGGCAATCTAAACATTAGCACTGTATGTGTGTGTGCATGTGTGTGTGCACATATGTGTGTGTGTGTGTTTGTGTGTCTCATCACAGCCATGTCCCATCTCCTTTAAGCTAGCCTTTAAAACTAATGAGTTATAAAGAAAATCTTGCTTCCTACATGGAATGCTAGCGGCTTTACTGTCAGCTTCTGGAGGCTTAACATTGGAAAGAGATGGTTAGAAATTATGTAGCTACCGTACTCCTGTATATATTCTCGAAAACATTTTTAATCAACATGACGTTCGAAGGCAGAGGACAAAACTTTCCTAGTCATCTGTCTCTCTTCTCCCACCCACTCCCACCCAACCGTCATGGTTCCTACACACACATCCTGCCGTGTTCTAGAAATCTATTACTGTTTCACCTCACAGAGATTATCCCAAGCTCTCTATAGGAGAACCCAGTGCTCCTTTATTTATTAACGTCTGGTTGCATAAGATAAAGAGCAAGATGGAGAACTATGGGAGAAGCCAGAGAGAAGAGACATTGTGACAAAGCCAATTTTTTTAAACAAAGTATTCCACAGGCTGTCTCAATTAATCTGCACCAAAAGCCCATGAATACAAATTCCTTTCTACTTTCCAGATGAGGAAACTGGGTTCGGTTGGTGAGAGGCTACAAGACCCAACTATATTCCTGAACCAGTAAAAAGTAAAGCTGGGCTTTGAACTCAAGACTCCAGCCACCAGATCATCCTCCACATTACCTCTTCTGCAGCTCCCTCACCAAGGCACGGGAATGGACCAGTGTTGCCAGGGAAACAAGGGATCCTGTCGGAATTTTAGCCTTGCTAATAAAAAAGAATTTAAAAAGAAACCCAGGAGAATGCTTAAGGACCATGTTTTGGAGATTGGGGGTACCTAATCAGGGGTCACAACAGGAACAGTTACTAGAGAAATTAGGGTCCCATCGGGATTCTGTGCTTTTGACGATCTAGAGTCACATCATAAAGGAAACATCGCCTCCATCTGACTGGCCTGTGGGCATGTCTCAGGGCATTTTCTTGGTTGACGGTTGGTGCAAGAGGACCCAGCCCACTGTCAGCAGTGCCACCCGTTGGCAGGTGGTCCTGGGTTGTGTGATGTCTTAGTTAGGGTTAGTATTGCTGAGTGTTATGATTGTTCGTCACTTTAAGGGACAAGCCACACCCACTCCCTGCAGCCGAGTCCTCCCTCGCCATCTTGGCTTTTCCTTTCTCTCTCTCTCTGTCCTCTTCTCCTTCTTCCCCCCCCCGTCCTCTTCTCTCTCTTCCCTTTCTCTCTCTCTCCTCTCTTTCCCCCCTTCTCCCCTTTTTCCTTCCCATTCCATAACTCAACTAATAAATATCCAGTTCTATTCTGTACTATGTGTATGTGCGTCCTACCCGCCGCCTGCTCACACCTGGGGCTGGCGGCTCTTGGGA
>LOJH01042761.1:0-14130 GCA_001685095.1 Ellobius talpinus
GGACTTCCCACAGGGCAGGGAACCCTGACTGTTCTTTGGACTGGAGAGGGAGAGGGAGGGGAAGTGGGGGGAGGGGGATGGAAATGGGAGGAGGGGAGGAGGTGGGAATTTTTAATAAAAATAAAAAATGAAAAATAAATAAATAAACAGAAATGTTCTGAAAAAATCTTTTACTATTGTTTTATTTAAGATGCTTTTATTTTCCCTTCTTATATTCTCTACAGAAATTTTAACACTTTTAATTTTAGTGTTTTCTCATCTAACTCATTTTCTTGACTTATAAATTGCAGGGTGCTTGTAAATTGGGTAGCTTTTATAATAGTGAGCATATTTGCAGATATGTAAAAGTTGGGAACAAAATATAAGGTATAAAAATTTAGATAAATGTAGTTATTATAGTGACCCTAATACATGTGCAGTTATGAAGTATTAATCCTTATGAAACTTATTTTTTGAGACAATAAAAGTAAGTTTCTGTGAAGATGAAAAAAACAAACAACTTAAATCATAGACAAAAGTTGTAATTTACACAAATCATTTTAAAGGTCATATATGTGTTAATTATCATTAGCTAGGATCATCCAGAAAGAATAAAATTTTACACTTTGTCGGACAAGTTCCAGGTTCTGAACATGATAGAACCTAACTTAATCCACTAGAAAAGAAAAACAATTTACAATAAACCTATGCAGATTAACTTCTATTTTCTTCTACAATGTCATTGACTCCAGAGAACTAAGATACACTAAAGGAGATGGCAATAAAGATGCTTACTTGCTTATGTCTCAGAACACAATTCTGCCATGTTTGAAATCCCTATGAGATAAATCTAACTATGCCTCCTCCTTTAGAAAAAAAATTGCCTCCATAAAAATCAAAAGCATTATCAAAACAATTAAAGTACAGCTAAGAGGGGTTGCGTATAAAATGTTACCTTTTTAGTATTTATAACTGAGTGATGGACATGTTCACACGGAGGGGCTGTTTTGCCTGGGTTAAGAGTGATCATTGCCAGCTTGAGTTAGCAAAGCTGTAATCACCTACAGGAGACCCTCAGAAGATTGAACCACCAACATTCCCTTGTGGAGGGAAGACGTTGGGAGCACAGAAGTCCTTGTGCTCACAGATGAGCATGAAAGAAACCAGGAATGCTAAACGTGTTGGATTGTTTTTTCAAAGGAAGAAATGTATAACCTCTTTTCAGCCCAGAAGGCTGGGGGTTGAAGTGGTTAATCATCTAGGTGACCCCTGTGCTATCTGCCTGATTAAGACCACACTACATCATCCTCTGGGCCCTTAAGATAGTACATGTAGCCTATCTATAGAACTATTCTTCGTGGAAGAAGTGGCAAGTACCTTGAAAAATATTTCAACATAAGTATGGCTTTTGTGCACATAGGATTGCCAGTGTTACACCAGGGAACTTTTTCCAAATTGTACTGTACTTAAATATGCCTAAAATAAACTGCCTGGGGTCATAATCTAGAAGTTTGAACCAACATGGGATACTGACTCATGTTGAACTAGACTTCCATCTGGCCTCACAGGGCATGATCACAGGGATTGTTACCCTGCTAACTGACATTTGCAGGGTGTCCTCTCCCACAGGGAGAAAGGACACTAAGTATACCTGGTTTAGGACACTGGTATAGTAGTCTGTAAGTTAACCACGCCTCTACAAGTCACTCTTCACCCATGCTCCTGTAAGTAACCTCAGTCACTTCATTGGTTCATTAAACCGGATTTTGGACTGAAACATTTCTTTGGTTTCTTGCTCTCTTTCTAGATGCAATGAATAGAAACAGATTCCCTAAGGAAAAGTATGCAATAATAATGGATGTATCACCATTTTCTGAAAATATTTTCTGGGGATAATATAAGAGTAAAACCTTAGAACTGCTTTATCTAGTCATCGATTCAATGCATGTTTAGTATCTGCTTAATATCAAACACTGTTAGGTACCAGAGATTTGGTGGCTAAAAGAAACAAACCCTGCCATTAAAGACTAAATGTGAAGGATTTGGGAGATTGTTATAACTGTGGGAGGTGATCCTGGTACTGTGAGAATGTGCACTCGTGATGTGGCCTAATGGTGGGAGGTGGAAAAGTGTTCTTGAGGCAACTGTAGTCTCAAGACAAAGCAGTTCTTTTCTGCTTTACCTGCAGATGAAACTCCAAAACGCTGCCACAGACTGCTACACCTAGGATATTCTGAAGCTAGGAGAAATTACCCCAGGAAGCAAAGATGGAAACAAGCCATCAGAAGTGCAATACCTATCACTTCTGCCTACACAGGAGTGACATCTACTGCCCATGAGAAACCTTTCCCAAGTTCTATGGCAAAATTCTGCCCTGGTCCTAAGGAGTACCAATATCCTAGGTAAAGCCAATTACTACTAATAAGACAGGGTGAATGTCTGATCTTCCCAAGACAGCAATAGCAGAAAGAAGTCAGCACACTTAGGCACAAGGAAGTCAGTGGGAATAAAAACCAGGAAGGACAAGAAGGGGGAGGAAGCTCTACCAAAGGAATTGGATATCAGCAGACTTGGAGAACTAAAGACCAATTTTATTGGAAATAAAGAAGCTGGAAGTACAAAAATATGGGAAAGAATCATCTGGAAATTCCAAAATTGGTGTCATGAAAGAGTGTACCTATCATACTCTAAAAGGACCCCTGGCTGCCATGTTCTGAGTGCCAGTGTCTTCCTGAACTCACGTGTTAAAATGTGATCCTAACAGTGGTAACATACAGTATAGGAAACTTGAGCATGTGTTTAGGTCATCAAAAGATGAATAATAATATTAGTGTCTTTATTTTTTAAAGGCCCCTTTCCCCATGCGAGGATGCAACTAGAAACTATCTTCTATGCCCACAAAGATGTAGATCTTCATTGTTCTCCATTGATCAGCACCTTAAATCTTTGACTTTCCACCCTGTAAAACTATGAAAGCCATTCTTTTTAAAATATGCTTTTAACTGAATATAATTGCTGGGAGCCATCCCCAGTGGTGAACATGTCCCAGGAGGGGAAGTAAGGAGATGGTGAGGGAAGGAAGTGAGACAGGCCATGATGGCTGGGATAATCTTGCAGCATGACTGACTAGCAGCAAGAGTACTTCTTTATTTATGCAGAATTTAGTAAATATGGATACATTCATGTTATTCCAAAACAGATCATAACATTTTTGTTTTTGGACATGTGTTTCACTTTTTCTTTTAGTCACCATTAATAATCATGGCAGAACATAGTTATCATTTCCAATAATTTTCCCTCAAGTTTTGAGATCATTGATAAACAGAGATGATGTGGGATTCCCCTCTGTATGCTGTGATTACCATTAATGAATAAAGAAACTGTCTTGGCATGTTGATAGGGCAGAACTTAGGTAGGCAGGGAAAACTAAGCTGAATGCTGGGAGAAAGGAGGTGGAGTCAGAAAGAAGCCATGTAGGCCGGCCAGAGACAGATGCCGGAACTTTAGCCAGTAAGCCACAGCCATGTGGTGATACACAGATTAATAGAAATGGGTTAAATTAATATGTATGAGTTAGTCAATAAGAAGCTAGAGCTCATGGGCCAAGAAGTGATTTAATTAGTACAGTTTCTGTGTGATTATTTTGGGGATAAGCGGCCGGGAACCAACAAGTGGCATCCTCCTACACAGAGCTATCATTGTTACTCATTAACCCCATAACCCAATTTTTAAAGAATCTAGATGCATATGTAAACTTGTTCTCAAAGCTGGTAGCTCTGCTTGCTTCAAGGACCCTAGACCAAAACAAAATCTCCAAGTTAGTCTGGGAAGATTGCAATGTCCTAAGCAGTGTATTATTAACTCTTAATGCTTAGAGTGTCCAAGAAATATTTTCAGGCCAAAGCTGCTGCAGTTACTATTCAAATTCTGGTATAATACAATTTATATCTTTATAGAATTTGTCCATAAGTCTAATCCTGGCAGTCTATTGTTCCTTGGTCATACAACACCACAGTGGCTCTGCATGAGATTACTTTTCTAAGAAAGGGAGGTCCCGACATCTCATTCTTTTATCATCTCTCTACAACATTCTTTGCCCATCAAATTAGTCTCTGTGTAAGACAGAGGTAACTTCAGCTAGTCTAACTTTGTTGCTGTATCTGCCACATAGTTGCCCGAGTGGGAAGTGGGAAGAGGTTTATAATCTGATCTGTGGCCAACTCCTCTAGCCCACCAAATCTTGTTGACCTTTTAAAGTTTACTTTGTTTTGATTATCTTGTTCCTGAGTAAATACAGGGACAGATGTTTTAAGAATGCCTCACAGCCTCATAAAGAGACCTCTGGCTTCTTTATGTGTGTCACAACCTCCAAGGCACAAGGAAGACCTTCAGCTTGGTAAGGCTATCTCCCTAAAGTGGGATGAATAGTATATTCAGGACTGTCCTGAGAACGCTTAGAAATAGCATTCCTTGGGAGAAGGCATAAAGGATTCACAAGAAATATTCCATCAATTCAATATCCCCAAATTGTACAAATATTAAAAGTCTTCCAAGTATGCAACAGGTAAAGATGAGAACCACTTAAGTAATACTTTCTATAGAAGACTCAATTTCTTACACAGCTAATTCTTCCAGAAAATCCCTGCAAGTTTTATTCTTAACATCAGCTTTCCCAAGAATTGTTACATTGTCCCCGTTCTAGTCTTTGGTGAGGGCCCTTAACAGCCAGGAGTTCAAACATGAAACATGTCAGAGACATGGTCAAGAGTTGTGCAGCAGCTTCCAGCAAGGGCACTGAAGGGTCGGTCCAAGTCGTCTGAGCGCTGTGATGTTTGTCAAGCAGCAGCTCCGGGACACTTCGCATCACCATATAATGCATCATTCTTCCTTTGCTTTCCTCCCTCGAGCATCTTTAGAGTCTCATTTCTCCAACTCCTTCTTTGTCCCACCCACTTGCAAATGGATAGTCGCTTCATCCCCGAGTATTATTGTTACATATACAGATATACATATACAGATATATAAATACAAGCTAATGAGTTCATTGTTGTTGTTTGTGTATATATGATTTCAGGGCGGACCACTTTATAGTGGACAACCAATTAGGGGATTCATCCTTGGTAGGACACCTTTTCTTGGGGCATGATGCCCTGAGATCCCCCCCTTTATGCATTACCATGTCTACTGATGTTGCCATTGTTAAAATTTCATTTATGCAGCCATTTGTACAAGAAACTGTATCATAGCATATCTTTTGGTAATATGGAACTTATAATTTTTTTTTTAGGTTTTCCAAGACAAGGTTTTTCTCTAGCTTTGGAGCTTGTCCTGGAACTAGCTCTTGTAGACCAGGCGGGCCTCGAACTGACACAGATCCACCTGCCTCTGCCTCCCAAGTGCTGGGATTAAAGGCATGCGCCACCACCGCCCAGCCCCAAAACTTATAATCTTTTCACCCCACTTTCCTTGATCTTTTTCAGCTGCGCCTATGACAGAGGATTAGTATCCAAAATATACAAAGAACTCAAAAACCAGAGAGTCAAGAAACAAATGGTTCAGTTTAAAAACGGACTAGCACAGTTACAAACTCTTCGATCTGCATTGATGATATGCATGTAAGATATGCTATTGCCATTAGACCTATAGAGAGTTTGTTCAGTTAACTACATACAGGCAGAAACAGCTACAGCCAGTGGTTCAGCAAACTATACCTCTGGTTTGCATGATGAATTTCTCACTGACAAATTTCTACTCCATTAAGTATATTTAGCAATATCAGAGAAGGTTTATGTCCTGTTGCCAAAATCTCCAAATCTATGAGCACAAGTGGGAATGTCCCTTGTCCTGAAACCTCAGGACCAACCTGTGAAATGTGCTCAGCTTTTTTCTCTAACTCAGGAATGGTCTGCATGCTGCTGTGGTTTTCTTACTCTCCATTTTGAAGCTTCTGCATTTATCCAAGAAAGAGGTGTATAGAACCCTTGGTGTGTATATTTTGTCCATGAAATAAGACTCCTTGGTTTGAAGTGGGAGGTGGCCCTATCTAGCTCAGATTGGACACAAACTCAGAATCTCCCTTCTTTATCCTGCCCAATACTGGCTTGGGTTTTAGGAACTGGAATGCAAAAATAGTTCTGTGAATCAGAACTATTCTTTGAGCTGGACCAATAAAAGACATATTGTAAGAGATGTTAAATTTGTGTTGATTAAATTAATAATAAAATGTTTTAAAATTAAAAAAAGATGAGCTAATGCAATAGTGACACAATGCTTGTGGGAGTAACCAACCAATATCTGACTAAATTTGGGGACCACTCCATGAAAGAAACCCATTCCAACACTGCTCCAGTAGCTAAGAACCTGAGACCAGATAGACCAGGCACCTAGAAAAAGACCAAACACTACTCTTCTGCTAAAGGAATGCAGCTCTGGAACAGCTCTTAATGGCATTCTTCTATACTTATAGATCAGCTTTTTCTCAGTCATCATCAGAGAAACAGTACACGGGAATGAATACAGAGACCCACAGCTGGACAATGTGCAGAGAGTAAGATACCTTGTAATACTCGGCCCTAAATGAGATGTCTTCCTCAAACCCCTCCCACCAGGGCTCCAGGAAGCTTTCTGAAAAGGTGAAAAGAGCCAGTGGGGATGGAGAGCACCAAGAAAACAAGGTCCTCTAAGTCAACAGTTTCAATATACGTAAAAACTCAGAGACTGTGGCAGCATGCACAGGGCCTGCACAGGTCTGGTCCTGATGGAGCTCCAGCACGGAAGGAAGAAGTGGACACAAAACCCTAGTCCTAACCCAGAAACTTTCTCCAACTGATAAATACTCAAAAATGAAAAATTAGCTCTCTAAGAGTCTCACTGGGTCTTCAAACCACTCATAAGGCCAGGCCCCATGCCCAGCAATAGATGGCCAACCCAAAGTGAATTCAGTGGCATCTTTAGAGGTTGTTTGTCTCATAATGTTTTCTCAAGTCATTTGTTTTAGCTTTATAGGTCCTTCACAGATATACCATGGCTTCTGGTGATGTGTTTCTATGGGATTCCTGTGTGCATGAATGTGTGTCTCTCCATCTATATGTGTTCTTGTGCTTCTTCTTTGGTTCCTTTTCTTCTATTTGTTTTTCTTTAATCTTACTTTATTTTATTATTTAGATGCCTATTTGTTTCCATTCAGAGACAGAAAGGCCATGGATTGGGATGAGAATGGAGGTGTGAAGAATCTTACAGGATTTATAGGAGAGGAAGATGTAATTGGAATTTATTGTATTAAGATCTATTTTCAATAAAAGCAAAATAGACAGGAAAATAGGCTAGAGATTTAAACAGAGAGTTCTCAATAGGAGAAACAAAATGGCTAAGAATTACTACAAAGAGTACCCTCAGCAATTAGGGAAACACAAACTAAAATAACTTTGAGATTTTATCTCAACCCAGTCCAAATGGCAAATACTAACAAAACAACTGACAACTGATGGTGGAGAGAATGTGGGGAAAGAGGAACCCTCATTCATTGTTGGTGTGGGTGCAAATTGATGTGGCATTCTGAAAAAAAAACAAAAACAAAAAAAAAAACCAATGTGGGAAACCCTACAAAAAACAAAACTAAATCTACCATAGGACCCAGTCATACCCCTCCTTGGCATATGTCTAAAGTACTGGACATCTTACGCCACAGAGAGTTGCTCAGTCATGTTCATGGCTGCCCTATTCACAATAGCTAGAAAATAGAAACAACTTAAATGTTCAACTGATGAAGAGATAATGAAAATGTGGTAGATATACACTATGGAATACTACTCAGCTATAAAGAAATTTTAGACAAATGGAGAGATCTAGAAAAGGCTATTCTAAGTAGCCTAGGCCCAGAAAGACAAAATGTTCTTTCTCAGCTGTGAGGCACACATTTGATTGTGATAGACAAAAGCAACTATGATGGCTCATAACCATAACCAATCATTGCCTCCTTTCTCTAGACTTGCTGTGGGAACTTTTTCAGTCAATGGCCTTTGGGATGCTAGCCCACTTTGGGCATGGTCTCGTGTACTATATATGCAGGCGTAGGGGCATGCGTGAGCTCCTTGACTGCTGAATTTAGTTCCACTTCCCAGCACAAAGGACTGAAGATCACTACCAATTCGGTGAGTTTACAACCTTATAAATAAAGCTTTATTATACTCCATTCTGGGTCAGTGTGGAAATATTTCTTATTGCAACATAGATTGCCTCTGTTTATAATTACTGCCTCAGCAAATTTATCGAGTGCCTGGTCACACTGCAATAGTGTCTTAGCTTCAGAGGAACAACTCCTTACTTAACTGAAGCTATGGGCTTTTCTAAAGCACCTAGAACCAGTGAAAACATTCAGACAAACTCACCCTAACACCATATATGGGGGCACATGCCTATAATCCTAGCACTTTAGAGGCAGAAGACATCGAATGCAAGGCTAACCTGAGCTAGATGTGAAAAAAAAGTCTTTAAAAAAAACTAACACTGAGAATACAACTCAGTGGTACAGTACTTAATTAGCATGTGCATAGCCCTGTGCTCATTCTCCTACCCATGCACATGCATGCACAGACACACACACACACACACACACACACACACACTTATCCCTTAGGAATCAAGCTAATGCTTAACACAGGTAACGAACAAAGTACCTCTTCTGGTGGCATGACACAGCCAGCTTCGCATGAGTCACTCATGATGAAGCTTTACAGCATGAAGTCCCTCATCAAGAATTATAGCTGGTTCTGAAAACCACTCCACTCTGATAATGCAAAACCTTCATAGATACCATAGCTGGATTTGAAAGATGTGTCAATGATCTCAGGTTTACACAAGGTTGCTGAGGGTGGCCAAGCAGAAAAAGTCTGTTAAATGAATTGAACATAACAAAGTGGTTAATCTGAAAAGCTTTCCGAATCCCTTATAGGCAACAGTGCCCATGTTACATTAACTCCTTTCTAAAATAGCCACATCATGTTACAAAGTCACAGCCTTTCTCAAGTTATTTGAATCTATTTCTTGGCCTAGTCCCATATTCTGTACTTTTTATCAAGTTAATTTTTCTATTATCTCATATCCCCTTTGACCAAAGTCACTCAGAATAATTCTAATAAATCTCTGTAATGCTGAACATAAGTCAAGCTTTGAAATTGTGAGTACAGAATGTGAGCCATGTGCTGGAGAACCCAAAGGGAGATATGAGTTGTCGAAGAGCACATTTAGTCCCACTTATTAAAATTCTACATTATAGCTAGGTTATAGCTAGAGTTAATGCCCAGCAGTAAATAGTAAGTCCCTATTGTTAAAGCTAGGGCTTTACATAGAAATCTATACTCTAAACCAAGATAACAAGTACAAAATATTGCAATGCAATTTTAATTTGAATGACAACCCATTGTGTAAAAAGAGACGTTATAATTGCATGTTTCATTATTATGATTTTTTGGAACAAAGAAAGCTAAATATTCATAGTAAAGTGGATGTTTTCTTTTGTTTTGGTCTTCAAATTGCTAAATAACAGACAATCTTAAGCTAAGACATATTAATGTAAGGACTGACACATTACTTAATTTTCAATAAATAACAACATGGACAAAGTATGATTAAAGTAAAGAGTCTTTTTAAAAACTTCATGAAAAGGTGGGAGGAAGGTAAAGGGGAACATCAGGGTACTAGTGATCTGCAAAAAGGACACGGGAAAATAGGGACTCCTTAGGGACTGGGAGGGAGGTTAATACAAAAGATAAGAGGAAAGTAAAGGAGATAACAGGATACAATTGACGGATAAGTGAAGTGAAAGGGTGGGCTCCATTAGGAAAGGGAGAGGGAGATAAATACAAAAGAAGGGAAGTAGCTAAAACAATATGGATGACAGAAAAATTCACAAGGAATCACACAATTAACTATTGACACCCCTCAAAAAAAACACTTGTAATACATGCAATTAGTTAATAAACATACGTACTGAGTTTTAACAACCTTTTTTCATTTGGACTGATGGTACAACCTCCAAGAGCCAAAGACCACCTACCAAAAACCTCAATACCAGGAATGAGTTGTTGGCCAAGGCTATGCAAGAGACTCCCCAAACATACATCCTATTGCTGTTGTCATTAGTTAATGCCCAGCAGTAAATAGTAAGTCCCTATTGTTAAAGACAGCATACACTTCAGAAATAGGGCCCAGAGATCCCTGAGTTGGAACTGACCTGACTGCCCCCTCTTTGAGGACTAGCTTCCCTGGTACCAGAAGATTATATGCAATTCTTCCAAAAGAGGAAGACAAACAATAGTCTTATCCAGCTATGAGGCTAGGTATTATGTGATAACATGTCTCCTGGTGAGATGAAACACCCATGACTACTCACGCCATACTAGGAAGCTACAGCAGATGGAAGTACGGATACCGCCAAAGTTCAACATGGTGAACTAATGTGTTTTACTGAGGTTACTGACCAGAATATGGGTGGCTGTTACAGGAACAGAACTGACTTAAAGCCAACTGTATCACCAAGCCCACCCCAGCATGGGTGACAGTTCATAAAAACTGGGAACCTGGAGTAACCTGCAGAGCCTGCATGTAGCTCTACAGGTTGGAAAGCATCCTTTCTACATGCTTCAGTTGGTCTAAACTTCTTCCAGGCAGCTAGGCTGGTTTCTGCTTTTCTTGGGAGTTGTTCTGATCTCAGAGTCTTTGGGATTTTTCTCCGCTGAGAATCTTCCTTGCAGCTCAGCTTCTTTTCCTCTGAAGAGAACTCTCAGCTTTTTATTGAGTGCTCTGAGGCCCAGTGAAGCTGGTAAGTTTCAGGGACTTCCTCAAGCATTCTGAGTTGTTTACCTTCTGCTTTAGGAGTTTCCCTGCAGGATGAAATGTTTCATTCTCCAAGGAAACTGTTACATAACAGATACCTATGAATCACATCAATAACCAGCATGGTATGATAACCCCAGGGGTACAATAACAAACAGCTCTCTGATGAATTTAAGAGCTGCTCAATAAGAGGAAAGTCATGCCTGGTACTGGAAACCAACTATCTACTCAGTGCTAATGAAGTCATAGTTCTTAGAGGAGAACCTATAACCACTAATTTATTAATCCATCATAATCCCTAACAATGACCTATAAACATTTGTCCTATACCCACAAATAAGTGTAGTCTTCACCTCTTATCAGGGAAGCTTCTCTATGGAACAGAGACTATTACAGAAAGCAATCAATGTATAAAGTTGTGGAACCCAATTCCATCTGATATGTCTACAAAACACTCCTTTGCCCAAGGCTCAGGGAACACTGAAGAAGAGGGGCCAGAAAGATTGTAAAATTGACAGAAGTCTGTCTTCTAATAATATCAAAAGCTATACACTACACCAATAAGTTTCACCAACATGACTGTCCAAATGTGATCTGAACAAGGAAGACACCAGTAAACCAGCCAAACTGGATGAGAGAAAGCCTATGAGGCTTCAGCCCTACACAATGAACTATAGGCAACTAAGTAAAGCTGGGAAAGGGTGGTCCTCCCCAGAGAAGAGCACACTAATGGTTGTCTAGTGCCAAATGGTCAGACCTGAAACATACATACAAATAACATTATATGTACTAAATAGGCTATATTTTAGAATATAACTGTATTTACATATATGCATGCAACAATAATTGATGAAGAAAAAGGTCATTTTTTTTCGAGACAGGGTTTCTTTGTCCTGGAACTAGCTCTTGTAGACCAGGTTCGCCTCAAACACAGAGAGATTTGCCTGCTTCTGCTTTCTAAGTGCTAGGAATAAAGGCATGTACCACCGCCACCCGGCAAGGCCATGAATTTTAAGAGAGAGAATGGAAATTTAAGAGAATGGAAGGGAAAAATGCTGTAATTAAAACATAATCACAAAAATAAAAAATGAATACATACTTCATAAAAAGTATCTAAATGAGTACTTTCCCTTTGAAGTGATTATCAATGCACATATTATATAGATACTCTCATTGTTTGAAATATTTTTGATATTTTAATATTTTAATACTGGTTCTAGAGCAGAATCATTCATTCAGAATTCCTCAATGGTTGAAAGCTCTGTAAAGTGGTGATTTTTTTTTCTTGGGAAGCAATAATAGTTCAGGATGGTGAATGATTTTGTCTAAGGTAAGAAATCAGAACAAAACAGCAACTCTAATGGGAAAAGATTCATTCTTTTGTAGTTCCTTAGATGATGACAAATTACCAGGATAGAGGTAGTTTCTTAATACCCTGAGAAACCATAGACATTAAATGCTTCAGAAGGGAAAATAAGCCACTCCCAACCTTCCTTGAAACTTACCATTAAGAAGCTACAAAACCCTGAGTATCTCATAGCAGGAGGCAAAATCAACTTTTAAAATATAATGCCAATTATGAGTTATTGTCACACAGTAGTCACATACTAAGAAAGCCATTTTCTTGGTATAGTTTATTAGTTTTGAGATAGTCTTACTGTGTAGCCCAGGACAGCCTTGTACTTAGGATCCTCTTGTGTTATCTCTAAAATGCTAGGACTATGGGTGTACAACACAGTACCTCGCCACTTAGTAAACTTCCACAGGATGAAAATATAACAGACAATTAAAAACTACTATTGTATTTACAGAAGGCAATAATTATAAGTCTTGAAAGTAAGCAAGTCATTTCACATCTCACTATGCCTGGTGTGATGTGTTTGCCATGTCAGTAATCCCTTGCATGTACTCAAATTCTCAATATTGTACTTTAACATACAAGTTGTTATAATTTACAATATTAAATTTCAAGGAATAATATAACCACCACCAATGTAGATACCATACAGATTATCCTCTAGTTATTTGTTGCTCTCTTTCTCATTCACACACACACAAACACACACACAACACTAACATATAAACATCACAAAAATATTAATATTCTTAATGTCATAGTAAAGATAACAAGGATATGATACCAAAAGTATACTTAGAAAAAGGTATCTTTCAAAGAATAAGTTTTAACAATTATAGGAAGTTGAAATAATTTCCTATGTTCTTTATGAATAAAGAATGAAAACTGGAAGTCAACATCAAGAGAAACTACAGAATATATGAACTCATAGAAATAAACATATCATTGAATGGTGAATGGGTCATTGAAGAAGTCAAGAAGGAAACTGAAAATTTGGATAAAAAAAGAATCAATGAGTCAATTAACAAAACTAACCAAAGGGAACATTATTATGAAACTTTCAAAAAGGGGGTACAGGAGACTTTATAACAGGCACCAGTGAAATTCAGAAAACCACTAGATTACTTTTAGATATGACAGTTTTTGCAAAGCATCAAAATACAAAATTAAAATGCAAAAGTCATTAGAATGTATATACTAAATGTATTCATTAAAAATCACTTTCCTGTATACTACAAACATGCTGGAAGAGAAATCAGAAGAAACAATTCAGTAACAATAGCCTTTTTTAAATGTTTTAAAATAAAGCTAAACAGGGAAGTAAATGATCTCTACAACAAAAACTTGAAAATCTTGAAGAAGATGGGGAGGGCACTAGAAGAGTTTGTAGTTTGGAATAATTAATATGATGTGAATGGATACCCTATCAATAGCATCTTATTTTAACTCTAGTAGGTCATGTATATCTAGAATTCATCCAATTACTTTACAGTTTCCAATTTAACAGGACAGAAGTTTTTAAGATACAGTTTCAAGATTTTTATGAATGTCATTGGTATCTGTTGTAATGTCTCTCTTTTTGTGTCTAAATTAATTTTAGGCCTTCTTTCTTTTTCCTTTGGTCAGTTGAGCTAAGATTTTATCAGTATTGTTTATATTTTCAAATAACCAACTCTTTGTTTCATTGATTCAATGCAATCTTTATCAAAATCCAAATGCCATTCTTAAAAGAAATAGAAATAAAATAATCTTAAATTTTATAAGAAAATATAAAAGATCATAGATAGTCAAAGCAATCTTGAGCAAAAATAATGTTGTAGATATTATCATACCTGATTAAGCCACTATTGTTCCTTTCTTATTTGTCCCCAAGATCTCAGATTAAAATCATAACTTTAAAAAGACCCATAGTTCCCTGCTCCCATATCCACCCTTCCTCCATCCCAACTGTCCCATTCCCC
>LOJH01042762.1:10796-24926 GCA_001685095.1 Ellobius talpinus
TATTCCCCAGATCTCTGAGCAGTTGAGGGCTGTTTACTGGGTATGGATAAGTTATAGATTCTGCCTGGATAGCTGGGTCCAAGCTTGACTGTACTGGCTCTCAACAGATAAAGCAGGGTTGGATTAAGAGACTTAGAAGTACATACCAATTTAAAACATGAGACTTATTGCTTTGTAGTCTGGAATGAGATGCAATGAACAGACACCCACACCCACCCCATCTACTCATCAGAGAGGATGAGGAACATTCCCCAGCAGTATTTTTGCTGTGCTGAATGGAGATGTGATTGAAGCAGGGAAGTATATTGGTTGACACAGTGAGAAGTCATGAGAGTAGAGATTACTTGGCATATAAGTATATTCCGGAATTTTCTAAGACTTTACATTATCTTTGTGAAGGTCAGTCTTTATGTCTGTACGTTTGGATCTTATTTTCTGCTTTATGTTCAATGAGTTTAAGGTACCTCCAAAATAATTTCTCCAAGCCCTATATATTTTTTGTTTTGGTTTCTATTTAATCATTTATTCATTTGCATATGTATGTGGTATGTGTACATGTATGTATGCATGTGGGCCCATATGTGTGTGTGGTATGTAGGCCTGAAGTTGACATTATATATCTTCTTTCATAGTTCTCAACTTTCTTTACTGAGTTAGGGTCTCTTGGTAAACCCGGAGTTAACAATTCCCACTTGCCTAGCTAGACAACTGAACCCAGGATTACCTGTCTCCACCTCCTGAGTGCTAGGACCACAGGCATCACCACGTCTCTTGACTTTTATTTGGCTTCTGCGAATGTCAACTCTGCTCTTCATGCTCGTATGACAAATGCTTTATCTACTGAGCCATTTCCCAGCTCCTGTCTTTCTCTTCAAAATGTAGTAGTCACCCTTTGGCCCTTAGACAGCATAGTTGAGAATGTCTGAATGACTGTTGACAGATTCAGTTGAATAATCCTTGGGTCGTCTTTTGTTAGAGACTGTTTAACCATGGGTTTGATTTTCTGTTTTTTTCCCCATTATTTATTGTGTTTGTGGGGTGTGTGTGTATGTGTGTGTGTGTGTGTGTGTGTGTGCATGCCATGATGCATGTGTGGAGATCTGAAGACAATTATAGCAGTCATTTCTCTCCTTCTGCCGTACGGATTCCAGGATTAAACTCATGTCATCAGGCTTGATGGCAAACAAGGACCCATTGAACCATCTTGTCAGCCTGGATGTGACTTTGACAACACTCGTAGCTATGTGGGAAGCAGATATTTTCCTGTGTATAGCAAGGAATGTGGCAAGCGTAGCAGCTGATGAATACAAATTATGCTAATAACAGATCAAGAAGAAATTATTTTCAGTCCTTTGAAGGCTGGTCGGTTTTGCTGGTAGAAAGGTAGGTTGAAGAACTATGTGAGAAAGCCCTAGCAGGAAGTCCCGGGTGTTTGGGATGAGCAGTGCTTCTGTGACTCTAGGACAGGGAGTGCCAGGACCAAAGGGCAGGCGCAGAGTCCATGTGGAGACAGGCTGGTGCCAGTGCATGGGCTGGATTTTGGATTTGGACTGTGACAGTGGGGTGCCTTAGCAAGTTTCCTGCTGGTACTTAGCTCATGCTGTAAACATGCGCCTTTCAAAGCTAAGATTTATAATGAATGATACTGAAAAACATGGGGCAGAGGTACTGGGATTGCTGAGATAGACAGCTCAGGAATTGAATTAAAAGATTTTAAAAGTAGCTTGTTCACATCACAGAAGTCTGGAAGTCACAGCATGGTTATTTTATCTTATTGTAGTGTTTTAGGTGCCTATTTGTATTTATTCTAATGAGAGAGGGAGAAAAAAGGGTGTGGTTTTGGGTGGGTGAGGAAGATCTGGGAGGAGTTGGGGGAGGAGAACCATAATTAGAATAAATTATATGAAAAAAGTCTGTTTCGATAGTAAATAGCAGCTCAAACATCAGGCTTCTTGGGTAGCTTCCTGCTTTTTTTGTTTTGAAGGTTGGCATTGCAATCAGTAGCAGAGGAGAAGAGAAAGGGAATGTTCCCCGTGTTTGGTTGTGTTGTTGTTAGGGAGGAAGACCTGGCCTTTCTACTTCACTGACTATGACTGATTTTTATGACCATCTCTTAGCTGCAAGAGAGACTAGGCAAGTATGGAATTCAATGTTTTTCCAGAGGTAAGTTCTGTATGAAAAGGAGGAGGTGGGAGTAGGGGCTGTGGTGGTTGGAATGAGAAAGCCCATAGGTTCCTATATTTGAATGCTTGGTTACCAGTTGGTGGAACTGTTTGGGAAGGATTAGAAGGAGCTCTGCCATTGGGATTGGACTTTGAGGTTTTAAGAGCCCATGTTTTTCTCAGTTAGCTTACTCCTGTTCTCTCACCACCATTCCCACCTCATGTTTGTGAACCAGTATGTAAGCTCTCAGCTACTCCTCCAGGATCATGCCTGCCTGCCTGTTGCCATGCTCCCCGTCATGGTTGTCACGGATTCTAACCCTTTGGAATCATGAGCCCCAAATTAATTGCTTCCTTATAAGTTGCCTCAGCCTTGGTACCTCAGCCTTCTTTTATCAAGGCAATAGAAAAGTAACTAAGACATGGACTTTGGATCCAAAGGTGACCACGGATGGTCATATCTTGTTAGGTGATCTGTTTGGGAAAGAGGTATTGAAGATTATTTTATGTTTTAGAAGTGAATGAAAAGATCCTAATGCCACTTACTAAATGAATTCCAGTGGGAGGTTGAATTAGATCCTTCCTCTCGTACTTCAACTACTACTCACTCAAGTCTAAATCTTGTTTTAGGACCTCATAGCCTCAGTTTCAATCCACTGAACCCAGTAGAAAATGGAGGAGTCAGGTGGAGTTAGTTTTGTGGGTTTTAGATACTACTTTCATGGCCAGCCCTGCTTGCTGCATAAGAATCACCTGGGAGCTTGTTAAATAAATCAACTCTCTGGGAATTGGTATTTTTAGGTTTGGGACATGGCCATCAATTTTGTTAACAAGGTCCCTAGTGATTCTGACACAGCTAGCTGCTTCTGGATACTATTGGTAGGAAAATGATAGCTTTTAGATTCTGATAAACCCAAATTCTGTATGCCAGCTTTTCACTTATTAGCTGTATGAACTTGGACTGGCAGCTTGACTTTGCAGAATTCAGGTTCCTCATCTTGGAAATGAGCAAAAATAATAATGAAAACAACAGAATAATAGCTACTCTACTGAGTCCTATGAAATAGAGATATTATATATTTGATACTACTGGTATGGTGTCTAGAGCTAGTAGTGTGGTTCAGTAAATGGTTGTTTTGTATATTAGCTTCTAAATATTTTGCATTTGGTTTAATATAGAAACATTTTATTCTGTACAGTAATAAGATAATAAGTAGTGCCATAGTATAACTGCTTCTCTTGTGACTTAGTATCTGTTATAATCAACAGCTGATTTCCTATTGCCTTAGCCAAACATTTTTGGGCTTCAGATTATGAGTTTTTATTTCCTCAACTATATTTTTTTACTGCCTCTGTTCCATGTAATCTATATAAGTCTGTACCTTAAAATGGCTAATATAATAAAACTCTCTAACCCCAGTTTCTATAAAATGTGTTACTTATTATTTAATAGGGACTATTTTCACAGAAGTCTCAAAGCTTTAAGGTAGGCATGGTTCTTGCTCTTAAAATGGAAAGTATCAGTTTCGATAAAAGCAGTATATGCACTTTGAGGATCATTCTGCTGTTTTCCAAGTTTGCGTTATGTATTTTCTGAGTTAGTAATTGTGATGTTATTTTGGATGGTAGTTTTGTGTGGCAAATAACCACATGCTGACAGTGAATATCTGTTTCCCAGTTCATAAAGAAGTCTGGGTTGAAGGGAGAAGTGCAGTAATACCAAGTCTGTCCTTTGTGAGGACTTTGCTGTGATTTGTCTCTAGAGAGAAGCAGCATGCTGTGGTAGCTTCCTGCAGACTTGGTAAGTGTGCTGCTTGGACTCTACCCTATTGACAGAGGTTTCTGTCCCACCTGGTCCTGCAGTCATTCAGTCCCCAAAACACACAGAGGCCTACATTAATTATAAACTGATTGGCCTATTAGCTCAGGCTTCTTATTAACTAATTCTTACATCTTACATTAATGTGACTTGGTACTTTTTATCAATGAAGGATTCTTATCTTGCTTCCTCTGCATCTGGGTGACTACTGAAGACTGAGACTTTCCTCTTCCCAGAATTCTCCTGTACTCATCATCCTGCCTCTACTTCCTGTCTGTGGTTGTCCTGTCTATACTTCCTGCCTGGCTACTACTGGCCAATCAGCGTTTTATTCAAATACAAGTGACAAATCTTTACAAAGCACAAGACCATTGTCCCACAGCAGTATCCTTGCCTTCCTTGCCACACTACCAGCCTGTGTGTGGCTTGATTTCTTCAGACTTATTGTGCATTCATATCGTAGAATTGTTATCAGAATTAGAATCTGATGAATTGACATGCAAACTATTGCCACTGCTTTTGGTTGCCCATTAGAACTTAATGGTAAGACCCTATTGTTGCCAGGCGGGTGGCACTCAGAAGGTAGAGGCAGGAAGATCTCTGTGAGTTTGAGGCCAGCTAAGGCTACACAGAGAAACCATGTCTCGAAAAACCAAAAAAAAAGAAAAGAAAACAAAACAGAACAACAGCAACAAAAAACCCTATTGTTGAAGATGCATAGACTTTGGTCATAACATATGAAACATAACATAAGAAATCAACTTTGTGCTAACCGGGAATCCTCCTTCCTCATGTGGCTTTTATAATACTGGATGTAGGCTGATATGTAGGCTACCGGATTCAAAAATGTAATCAACAGATTTACCCAGGTGTGACCTATGATACATTGAGCCACATGGAAAGATATGCTCATGAGTGCAATAGTGGTATGGATGTTTTGGACCTAACCAACCACTTTATGATTTGATTTAAGACCCATTTCACAGGAAGAAACATGTATCTTGTACTTTAATTCTGGCTAAGAACCCATGTTTGGGAATTTCATAGGTCCCAGGGTGAGCATACTACTGTTATTCTGATAAATAGATATCATATAAAACTGCCAAACTGCCCTCTCATATCTCTGTGCCATAGGTTAGTGTAGCCCTCAGGTTTTTTTGGCTGATAGTTAAAGCATTAACAACTGATCAAACTGCAGAGTGTCTGTGGAGTGCTTAGCCACCAATTGGGTGTCTAGATATCCTCCACGCCAAAGCTCAGGAGCCACCATGGAAGAGCACTATGGAAAATTCTAAGAGCTGGAGATGGAGGGGGCTAGAGGGAAACCCACTCTTAGGACAGACATGCTGTGCTTACAGGAGCTTGTAGCAGCTGTAGTTGCTTGCACAAGCTAGTGAACATTCTAGAGATGGAGTCCTAACTGAGGAGCTATTGATAGTTAATGGCCTCTGCAGGAGAAAGTCAGTTTTTTTTATTAGATGGCCCTACATCCATTGAATTGTGTGGGGTGGCTATTACAAAGGAGGGACAAGCCCACTCAGTGCCCTGCAGCCCAGGCGGGTGGAAGAGAGCCACAGGCCTGCTTGGTGGGCCGGTGAGCAGGGATGTGGTGGAAAAATGGGACAGAAGTGGAGGGATCCATGCACTGCGGAGAGAGGCAGAAATGAAGTCTTGCACCGCCACCAGGGCCATGGTGACGTCGAGGGTCCATGTTACCACTGAAAGCCGTGAGGATGTCCCTGGTTTGGGCCATGAGGCCATGTTACCGTTGGGGCCATATCAGTCTAAGAGGCCTGCACATACAGGGCCATGGTAATATCTGCACCTGAGTTGTGGCCGAGGACCATGTCTGGGTCTGTGCTCCTATTGTGACTCGGGTCTGTGTTTTTGTCTGTGACCTGTGTTATCATGGAGACAGGGGTATGGGAGAGCTGGCCCTGATGGTGTGGACCTTGGAGAACTGGTACTACCCCTTGCTGGCCCTTCAGCTGGAGAACTCTCTTCCCACCTCCCCAACCAGCCCCAGTGGCATGGACCTGGGAGAGCTGGCTTAGAGCCCAGCCTGGAAGGTCCTGGGAGATCTGTTCCTTTTGTCCCCCCTCCCGCCCCTCCCCCTTTCTCCCCTTGCTAGCCGTCAAAAGAGAGCTGGCCCTGATGCCATGGGCACAGAAGATCCTGAGGGGGTAGTCCTGGTGGAGGCCCAGACTGACCAAATCAGCTAACGCCTAGTCCTACATCCAGGTCTTTGAGTTGTCCCACACCAATATCTACCCGCGGGAGCTTTTGAAGGGACCTGTCCTGTGGAACCATAGCTGCAGGACCTCCATGACTCAGCACAGCAGCAGGATATCGGAGAGGAGCTTCATCAGGGTCCAATATTGATGGTGTACCAGAAGCCAGAGGCCTTGAGCCGGACCAACAGTTCATTGCAGTGGCCATTTCCAAGTAGAGCTGTTTGGGCAGGACGGTATACGCTGGGACACACCGCTGGGACACACCGCAGCTCCCAAGGCCACCGTGACAGATAAATATAGATATATTTATATTATATTATATATAAATATAAATAAAGATGAGGAACCAAGTGTTTTTTCCCCTTTAAATTTTATTTATTTATTTTTATTTCCTTTTGGAGTGGAAGGTAGACATGGAAGGCTGGGAAATGAGTGGGATTGGGGTGCATGGTGTGAAATTTCCAAAGAATCAAGAAAAGAATTGTGTTGATTAAAGGGCGTGGGGGGCATGGGAAGGTCGATCTGGGAGGAGTTAGGGAGGAAATGATCATAATATATTGCTTGAAAGCCCCCAAGAATTAATAAAATTATTTTCAAATAAATAAATGAGCATATGCAAAGTGTTTAGGAAGTATGTGGCACATAGTATGCTATAATGTTATAATTGTTAGTTATCTTTTGAGACAGGGTCTCTCTAGCCTTGGCTGGTCAGGAGCTCACTATATAGAACATGCTGGCTTCAAACCCTTCTGAATCTGAGTCCCAAGTGGTGGGATTAAAGGCAGGCACTACCACCCCCCGCCTTAGCTCCTTTTTTGAGGTTCAGAAATTCATACAGTTTCATAATCGTCATAAAAACCAAATAAAGCTGTGTTCTTTGTGTCTGAAAACCCTACTGTTTAAATTAGAATATGTTCTTTCTATGCGATGCTTCTTTTTCTTTTCTTCTCTTTGCTTTTTAAAACAGTTATTTAATTTTGTGTGTGTGTGTGTGTCTCTGTGTGTGTGTGTGCACGTGTACACGCGGATTTCAGAGGACAGCTTGCAGGAATTGGTTCTTCCCTTGTGTGGACTCTGGGAATGATCTTGGCAGCCAGCACGTTTACCAATGAGCCATTTCACCGGCCTTAGAATTCATTGCTAATTTTTGTCTTGTGAGTTAGGAAACTTAGCAGTTCTGCAGTCAGCTGTTTGTCCAGTGACACAAGTTCAAGTCTGTTCTTCATGTTTTCCATCATGCTTTTAAGATGTTGTTTAAAAAATAACCTAGAAAGTATAATTGTTATTTTACATGGTGCTAAGTAACGTTGATTTTCATTCATAAAAATTTATCATTTGTCAAGATGATTAACTGTCTCAACTTTAAGTAGGTGCTGTTTTTCTTAATTTTAAATTTAGATTTATTTATTTTATTTTTTATGTGTTAATGTTTCTCCTTCACGTATTTGTTTGTACTGTGTGTGTGCTTGGTGCCTGCAGAGGTCAGAAGAGTGTATGCTTGGTGCATGGAATTCTCTGGAACTGGAGTTAAGGATAGTCATAGCAACCAAACCCCACAAGTGCTCTTCACTGTGGAGCCGTCTCTCCAGGCCCAGTGCTGATGCGTTTAGAAAGATGTAATCTTTTTCCTTAATTTAAAATATTGCTCCAATATTTAAACATATACTATATATTGCAATAGCAATTTAATTGGAATTAATTACATAATTGTAATTTATTGGGCCTAGGTAGTAATATTTTTACAATCATGTTTGTTGATTGAAAGCCCCTAACTTGCTAATAGTATTATCTTGAGATGTGTGTCGGTCTCTGTGGTGTCTTTTGTAAGAATAAGTCAGTGTGCTGAATAAGGAATTTAACATAAACTATTAAAAGAGAGATTTTAAAAATACATAATAGGCTGGGCAATGGTGGCACACACCTTTAATCCCAGTACTCGGGGAGGCAGAGGCAGGCAGATCTCTGTGAGTTCAAGGCCAGCCTGGTGTACAGAGCAAGTTCCGGACAGGCTCCGAAGCTACAGAGAAACTCTGTCTCGGAAAGAAAAAAAATACGTAATAAATAGACAATTAAATATTAAGCTCCAACTTATAGCCAGTCTTGTGAGGAAATTTTCCTCACTTGTTCCTCCTCCATGAGGTCTTGGATAACTGCACATCATACTGGCCTAATAGGGAAAATGGATGCCTGTCTTTAGCAGTCCTTAGAGATGGAAGCAGCAGGTGGCTTTCCCCAGTGTTCTCCCTGCTCAATGGGAAGCATTCTGCTACTTGCAGCAGTGACTTTGTTTTGAATGACTTTAAGAAGCTATTGGATGGTGCTTCCTGCTTGGTACCTTTGGCCCTTCTTTTAAATCTTTTAAATTTCTTTTGATAAAATGCATCTTGCTGCAATAATTGATTCTCTTACTTTGCTCCAGGAAGCTGCTGAGTTGGCTTTTGAGTTATAGCAATTACCCGAGATTTACATTTAATATATTCTTTGTTGGCTTAACTACCTGTGGGTGGCAACGCTATGAGCTGGCCTTTGAATTTTCATTAGCTGACCCTAACACAAACTTACCTGAATTTTTATCAAAAAGCAATTTCTCCTTTTAATTGTTCTTACTTCCTAGGTGGTTCTTACCAATTCATTTTTCCTAGACACAACTTTTTTCCTCCATAAATTAATTTCTTCCCTTTCCTCTCCTCTCCTTGAGGAGTGTGAAGGGCTTAGCCAGGCAGGGCTCTGGTGGCAGAGTTAGCGAGGCAGGGGCAGAGCACATTGATCCTTGGCTGCAGAACCAGTACTGCACACTCTGGGGTTTTGTCTAGAGTGGTCAAATGCCCTGTGGGTTTGTGAGTCCTGTTTCTTTGCAGGAGCCACTACCAGAACTGTGAGGGCTGCTCTTGGCACTGCAGTTAGGTAAGGGCATCTGAAGGGTTCGGCTGTGCTTTGCTGGAGTGCTTTATCTGCTGGGAAAGGCCCTACTGCTTAGTTAGGTTCCCAAGCTGAGAACTTGCTAACAAAAAGTGTCTATAGGTGTATTTTCCTGCATTTTTATAGGCATTACCATGGTGATAAAAACCTCTCCAAGTTTTTCCGAATGTTAAAACTTTATTGAGTAGGCACATTAATACTTTAGAAAGTCAGGCCAAGGATCTAAGATTTTTCTTAATCCTGTTAGTGCATTTCCATATTGCTTAGATATAAATGTGGGACTGAAGACAGTTTTTTTAAAATGTAATATTGTTCTATAAGGATAAAAGGAGCAATACTTTTGTAGCTCTTTAATGTTTGAAACCTTGTTGACCTAATTTTGCCAGTGAGCAGATTTAAAATTACTCTTTTTAATTAGGTTTTTATTCCATGCCTGGCTTTAGTTTTCAAAGTTGGATGGTGGCTACCATTGTGCCATGTTTCTGGACCAGCCCACTGCTCCCACTCAACGCTTTCCCATGAGGCTCCACTGCTAGTGTGGAGGATCCAGAGTGAAGAATGTGGTGGCTGGGAGCAGACTGTGGGGGAATTCTGGGAAGAATGCTGTGGCTGGGAGCAGACTGTGGCGGAATTCTGGGAAGAATGTGATGGCTGGTAGAAGACTGTGGGGGAATTCTGGGAAGAATGTGGTGGCTGGGAGTAGACTGGGGGAATTCTGGGAAGAATGTGATGGCTGGGAGCTGACTGTGGGGGAATTCTGGGAAGAATGTGGTGGCTGGGAGCAGACTGTGGGGGAATTCTAACCCAGTTTGCATTTTCTTCATCTTATTTTTATTTTAGACTCTCTTAGGGTTTTCAGTGCTGTGAAGAGACACCATGACCACATTAACTCTTATGAAGGGAACATTTAATTGGGGTGGCTTGCTTACATTTCAGAGGTTCAATCCATTATGGTCATGAAGGGAGCATGGTAGCATGCAGGCAGACGTGCCAGAGCTAAGAGGCCTTACATCTTGACTCAGGCAACAGGAAGTCCACTGACTGTTATGCTGAGTGAAGCTTGAGAAAAAGACCTTAAAGCTTGCCCCACAGTGATACACTTCCTCCAGCTAGGCCTTACCTCCTAATAGTGCTACTCCCTATGAGCTTATGGGGGCGAAATACATCCAAGTACCACATAGAATCTTGTACTTGTCGCCTCGGCTGACCGTGGGCTCATGGTCTTTCTGCTTTAGCCTTGTAGGTACTAAGACTAAGTTATACCCTATCTCACCCATATAAACCTTTCTTTAGAACATATACTCGTATCTACAGTGTATTTGGGGGAGGTTTGGGTTTGAGATGGAGCCTCACTGTTTATTCAGGACAGGTCTAGAACTTATTTTTGTAGCTCTGGCTGGCCTTGAACTTATGAGCCTCTTGCCCCAGTCTCCTGAGTGCTGGGATGCATAAAGCTTGCATGTGTTACCTGATTTTAGAAGAAGGAGAATTACGTGAAATCATTGACTCTTAAAACGTAAGTGGGGGCCTTAGGAATTATATATATATAGCAACTCACGCCTAGGATTTTAAGGAGGAACAAATGGGGGTCTGTTTATTCACTCATTTGTTCTTTTAGTTGCTCAGACATTATTGGAGGATAGCTTTGTCCTCACAGGGCACAATTAATGGATGTCAGAAGGCAAAAAAGGTAGCCTGGGATAAGGGTTTGTAATGAACAGAAATAATCACCCAGAAACTGTGTTAATTAAAACATTACCTCTAACATCTTATTGGCTAACTCTTATATTAATTTAATCCATCTCCATTTATCTGGGTATCTGTGTATCTGTATATTGCCATGTGGCAGTGGCTTACCAGGTAAAATTCCCAGCGTCTGTCTTGGGCGGCTCCATGGTGTCTCTCTCTGCCTTCCTTCTCCCAGCATTCAATCCAGTTTTCCCCGCCTACCTAAGTTCTGGCCTATCAACAGGCCAAGGCAGTTTCTTTATTAATGGTAATCACAGCACACAGAGGGGACTCCCACCTCAAGTGTCATTGAAAAAAAACATTATTTTCAGTAACGGAGATGTGAAGAAGGTGGAAGTGTGCTGTATGAGAGAGAGTACTAGAAAGACTAGCTGGTGCACAGGCTGTGGCACTCTTGAGGGGACAGTGGAAAGGCGTCTGCGGCTTCTCCATGAAGCAGGTAGTGAAAATCCATCAAGGTGGAAGGCAGGAAGTGGGTTGAGAACAGGCTAGATGATGTGAGCTCTTGTGGCAGGTCCTGGGGGCATTGGCTCTGGGGTGACTGGAATGAGGAGCTGGTGCAATGAAGGGTGTTGAGTAGAATAATATGACCCAACTTAAATTTTAATTTTGAGTCATCCCAACTTTTTGTCTAGAAGGTTTGAGTAGTATTTCCAGTTTTGACAAATGAAAATATAGGCCAGTATCTTAAGTTATATTCTGGTTGCTGGTGAAAGCAATATAAGTGAGAAAGTGTTTATTGTGGCTCATGGTTCAATGGTACCGTCCACCATGGAAGGCAAGCAAGGGAGGAGAGGCGGGGAAGAAAAGCTGTAACAGTTGGTTCCATCCCATCCACAGTTGTGAAGTCGTGAAGCCGAGAGTGAGGATGCATGCTGTTGTGCATCTTCCTTTCTCCACATACACAGTCCAGGACCACAGCCAGGCAGTGGTGCCATCCACACTAGGTGCCCCTTCTCACCTTAGTACAGTTTTGACAGCCCCCCCAGAGGCGTGCTCAAAGCCTGTCTTTCTGGTTATTCTAGATACTATCGAGTTTTTAGTTAGCACTAACCGTTATAGACACCCACTTCAATTTGAAATTTAGATTCACAAGGAATAATTTTGTATATATGTGTTCTATACAATGTTAGTTGACTACTCATATGACAAAATGTACCTTAAAATTCATTTAAAGCTTTGCGTGTTGGCCTATACCAGTGATCCCAGCACTCGGGGGGCTAGCACTCAGAAGGATGGGACAAGAGGATTGAGAGTTCCAGGCCTGATGCCAAACATAGTGGTCTAGGCCAGTTTGTCTCTCTTCTGGTACTGTGTGCGTTCCTGCTTTTCACACTGCTCATCTTACACTAGAGTTTCACACAAGGACTTTGGGTGCATCAGGACTCATGGGCTGGAATCTTCATGACTGCCTGTTGTCCATGTTCTGTGTGGGCAAAACATCTCAATCACCCACTCTTAGGGCGTTTTGCATTTTTTTAGAGAAACACATTAAACAAGTAAAGGTGTAGTGTCGGCTACTCATAACACACACACACACGCACTCATGCACACACATACACACTTACTGCAAAGCCTAAAAGTTAGGTATATATTTAGATATAGGCATTTTTCTCATTGACTGCCCTCAGGTCTGTTCCCTCTCAGCAGTTTCCTGAACACTTGCAGACACGGTGCATATGTGGAAATAAGAGGACAATTTTTGGGAGTTGGTTTTCTCTTTCCATCATGTGTGCTTTGTAGTTAGAACCCACGTGGTTTGGCTGCAGTGCCCTTATCCACTGAGCCATCTTGATGGCCCAGCAGTTTCTTTAGAAGATGTAGGTAACTTCTTACGTTTGGTTTTGCTCTAAAATAAAGTTTCAAATTAAAAATGTTCCTTTCTTTTCTTTTTCAATTTTTTCACAAGCAGCGAGTTTGTCATTTGACTCTTTTGTACTTTGTGTTAGGCATCCTGAGCTGTCAGCCGAGCCTCTTCCTTCAGGGTGCCCTTGTTCCTTTGTTTTTCTTGACTGAACTTGGAGATTTAGATATCCCCTTGACAAGCATTAGGAAATTCTTCTTTGTACTTTGTTCAGCCATTAGTTCTCCTGATAGTCAGACTCTTATTTAATCCCAGCTAACAGAATCAGGAAACACACTACTCTCTGGGAAAGGACAGAAATTCTTTTGAGTGACAGCTTGACTTAAAGTTAGGCAGAAGACAAGAAAGAAGAGGCTTGGCTCAACTCCAGACTGAGTAATCCCAATTACCAGGATAAGATTACATTGACTATCATATGCTGGGAATCATGGGAATCTTAGCTGGGTTCTTCTGTGGGAAGGACAAGCTTGAGGCAAGTCTGAAAGGAATATTTACATAGGAATAATTGGGTAGGAGTGCTCTAGGGTGTTGTTTTGATGGCTTCTATTAGTAGACGAGGGGGTTGAAAGGAGCATGTCAGAAGCTGTACAGTCTGCAGGGTACATCCTGCTGGAAGAACAAAACAGTATCTGCACTGTTGTTGCTGCCTTTGAAATCTAGCACAAAAAATAGGACATGTAGGCTCACAAATTGCAGCTTTCATGTGGCAGTAATGAAACAGTATAATCACTCCGAATAATTCTGCCACCCTTTATGCTTTCACAGGTTGGGGTATATGTGAATCCAAAAATCTAAGTAGTATCTCAGGGTTTGCGTTATTTTATATTATCTGCTAGGTATTGAGCCCTGCAGAGAGTCAGATGACAGTATATTTACCTAAGTTTATGATGACGAAGATGGCAATTGTGATACTTAAATTTGTAGTTGCTTTTGCTAATAGTGATTTGGTTTGCTGTGTATTTCTAAGGTGCTTGTGGTGATTGTTTCTTTTGAGTCTGGCTAAAATTAAAGATGAAATCCTAGTTGAAGCCTTCTTGACTAAGTATAATTATTTTGATTGGAAGGAGGTAGAAAAATATTTTGAGACTTAGATAAACACTGCTGCATACATTTGTCTGTAACCTACCTTGTTTATATATTTTCCTATAGAATAGAATTGTCTTGGAATTTAAATTTAAATTTTAAAGGCTCGCTAGATATTAAAAATAGAAGCCTACCTGTTGTGTGAGAGGACCTGCTTTTGGTCCTGGCCGCCCCGCTATCTTACACCCAAAATAATCACATAGAAACTGTATTAATTAAAACACTGCCTGGCCCACTGTCTCTAGACTCTTATTTGCTAACTCTCACATCTTGATTTAACCCATTTCTGTTAATCTGTAT
>LOJH01042763.1:0-14129 GCA_001685095.1 Ellobius talpinus
GGGGAGGAAAATGGGAGGAGGGGAGGAGGTGGAAATTTTTAATAATAAAAAAATGAAAAAAATCAATTTGGGAGGATCCACGTTAAACTGCCAATTATATGTTGCCTTCAGACCCTTGGATGCTAATGTTTTGCTGGCTGTTATCCAGAGGATGACTTTGGTTTTTGGAGTGTGAATATCTATCTCTACTGAGCTGTCCTATATCATGGAGTGGGTTTCCTTCAAAGCAAGTAATAGATAACAGAGAAAGCAAATGAATGCTGAAAACATTTATAAAGTATTCACCGAATTGGGGGGGAAAAGCACTTCTTTAGTTGCCTTCCCGCTCCATCTCCACTGGAGAGAGGTTATCCAGAGAAGCCAATAAAATGGACAGGTAGAGTCCAGAAACAGTAAAACTTTACATCTTCCTCTGAACCAATCTATAGTTCTCTACCAATGCCTAAAAATGGCCCGAGGCTAAGTAGTGGCCCTTCCCTGGACCTGCTTTAATATGCACCCTGGAGGGAGGCTGTTGAAATGGCTCAGCAGTTCAAAGTGCTTACTGCCAAGTCTGACAACCCGAGTTTGATGCCTGGGACCCATACGTGGAAAGAGAGAACTGACCCTATAAGCAGTCTTCAGACCTTCACATGCATATGCCATGTTATGTGTGCATCCATGGCACACACCTACACGTACATACCACAATCTTAAAAATGCACCTTTATCATGTATGAAGACAACACAGACACAATTCTGAATTCACAGTAACCTAGATGCTATAAGCTGTGGTAACATTTTGCTCCTGCTTGCAGAGGCATTTAGGAAATTCAGTGAGCAAGTCATCTGAAAACCCCCCAAAGAGCTAGGGTTGCAAGAGGAAAAGCTAGGTTCCATCAGCTCCCAGAAAGTCAAGCATTTGACAAGACTCCAGAAATATCTTGTTAAAGAACAAAACTATAGCACTAAATATTAAAATTAGAAGTGCAATTAATTTTTAAAGAGACAGAAGGTAATCTTAAAGAATTGGGGTGTTTTGGCCTAGAGAGATGGCTCAGGGGTTAAAAGCACTTGTAGAGGACCAGGGTTCAGTTTCTGTTACCCACATGGCAGCTCATAACTGCCTATAATTCCAGTTCCATGGAATCCAATGCCCTCTTCTGACTGCCTCTGGCACCAGGCACATACATGATACAATGCCATAAATACAGGCAAAGCACTCATACATGTGAAATTAACCTAAACAAAAGAATTGAGATAGCCTTTTTTTTAAAAAAAATTTCACATGTATGAATGTTTTACCTCATGTATATATGTGTACCATGCATGTGCCTAGTGTCCTCAAAAGTCAGCTTTGGATGCCCTGGAACTGGATTTTTGAATTGTTGTGAGTTATCTTGAAGTTCTGGGAATCAAACCTGGGTCATCTGCATCACAACACAGGGCAACAACAGGATTTCCAAGAGGAGTCCCACAGAGGGAGGGCTCAGTATCGAAAGTGTAGCAGAAACCAGAGGCCTCGAACCAGGCCAATGACTCTGCAATGAACACTTACACGTAAAGAATATGGATAAAAGGTTTACTCTGTGACTCAGTATGTCACACTATAGCTTCCACAATGAGATTTTTTCTTTCATCTTAAATTTTATTTTATTTTTGGAAGGGAGATTGCAAGGGCAGAAATGAATGGGACTGAGACACATGATATGAAGGACACAAAGAAAAAATAAAAAGAAAATTTAAAAAAAGCAGAATGGCTGGTGTATTGTATCAGAGCAAAAAAACAAACTGACTCTGGTGTCAACCAAAACTAAAAACTTTATGTAGAAATGTCTTATGGGTACTCTACTCTCTAACCACACAGAAGGCATTTTCTTTAACAGATGTTTCTAAAAGCCAACAGAAGAAAGAAACCAAACAAATACTTAACTTTTGCACAATGACTACCACACAAAGGATTCTAAGTGTTTGGCAAGGAGGACTCAGGGAGCACAAAACAGCACTGTGTGAAGATGAAAAGTTAACAGCATGTGCCTGTGATGGGTTAAGCTGAAAAGCTCATGTTGTAAGCTATATAAGCAATTTCACATTTTGCATAAGTCATGACAAAATGTCCAAGGATGTAGAGTTATTAAAACATTACTTTCTAGATGGTGGGTTATGAGTGATTTTTCCACTTCTTAAAAATTCTAGGCTGGAGAGATTGGCTTGGAAGTTAAGAGCATTGGCTGCTCTTCTAAAGTATCCTTGTTCAATTCCTAATACTCACATGGTGACTCAAACTGTAATTCTAGTTACTGGGGATCCAACACCTTCAGCTGGCCTACATGAACACTGCCCACTTGCGGTACACAGACATTCCTGCAACCAAAACACCTGTATACATAAAATCAAAGTAAATGAACTTTTTAAATTTCATTTCAGTACTACCCAAAGATCACTTTATAGTCAGAAGAAATGATCGCATGCTCTCTTCTGAAAAAGGCAATCAATGAACACCACTAAGGAGGAGGCAGTGCTTCCTAACATCATGTCAGGGGATCCTGGATGACTAGAGCTGTCATTACTTTGCCCAAGTACACCAGAGTACATTGGAGGCAAGTTTTACAACAGCAACAATTCAGTGCCCGCAAGACAGGCAGAGAATGACAAGAGCCCCTGAGTGCATCCTCTATCCACACAGACTATCTTCCTGTATCTTGATGACATTATCCATCATAAAACATAAGCCCATCAACAATTCTCCAGCCACTGACATCCATTTCCTTCTGAAAGAGCGCACAGCCTGATGTTAGGGCTGTAAAGATGCAATCAGAAGCTGGCAATTAGGCATGGAAACATGATACACAGCCTGTCTGGGAAGCCTGTGGTCACTGGAGGCCTGCATGATGGATTTATTCCCATGTCCCTCTTACTCCGATTAGCTCACACTTTCAGAGTTGCTATTTAAAACCACACCAGGCACCCACACTCAGATAAGGGATGAATCCCTCTGTGTGCAAGGTCTCCTCAAGAAAACAGGTCTGGAATGCAGGAGGCTGATGTATCTCTAAATGGGCTGTGTAGGCCAGAAGAGGTCAACGACCAAGCTCTCCATCACAGGGTACCTGCTGGAGTCTGGGCTTTGTGGAACTAGTAACTGAAGCAGATTTCACCCTAGGAGGTAAGAGCCTCAGACTCCAGAGGAATCAACCCAGCACTTACGATTCCACAGAGAATATTCTAGACACAAATGGCAGCTGGGACAGCAGAGGCCAAGGGCATGTAGGACAGTGACCCTGCCTAGGCCCTTCTGTTACTTCTATATCCTCTTCTCTCTTCAGGTAGCACTCAGGGTAACTACTCTTTGGAGTAATCCATCAGGGTGAGCAGTACTAGCAGAAAACTAACTCACTCATGGCTTTGCAGAAATATCACCTGTGAACTTCTCAAGCTGGCCAGGCATCAGGATCACCCTGAGCCAACAAGGGAAGAATCTCTATAGACAGGGTACAGACAGTTCCACCTATGAAACTTTCAATGGACAAGGGTCCAGGGACCTCTTGAGTCTCAGAAGTCACCCTGATAGCTAGGAGCTCAACATCATCATTGAATCTGTTTAAAATTTATTCCCACAGTGTTCTATTCTACTGCCCAGACTATCCTTAAACTTGGCACATAACCCAGGCTGACCTCAAACCCACCATCCTCCTGCCTTGGCTTTCTGGGTGCTGAGATCACAAGTGTGTGCTACCACACCTTGCTTCAATTTATCTTGATATTTACAAAGCCTATAGCACTAGCTGGATCAATCCTTTTGTGTACTTAGCAATCAAGCCTAAAGCACCCAATGTTAACTTCATTCCATGCTTACAATCACTTGGTGAGGGAAGATAACAATCTGAAATTATAACCTCCTGAGGTGGAAGTACTAAGCGCAAGAGCCAGAGAAAAGGAGCCCAGGGAGGTGCCCTTTAGTGCACCTGTCACCTTCTCCAGGCAGAGAAGATCCCTGGAGGGTAGGGGGTGGGGCCTCAATTGTCACAGCATTCCTGGCACTTTGTATGATACCAGGTGGCACCAGTTAACTGCTGCCTAGAAGGACAAAGCTTCCCTTCTGGAAAGGCTGGGGCTGAGCTGAGGCCTGGAGGATGGGCAGACCTAGGAAGGAGGAAGCGACTCTGGGGAGGGAAACATGAATGAAGCTTTACAACAGCGTGACTACAAATTATTTGACTTTGGAGAGATGTGGAAACACGGTGGGATAGACAGAACCGTATTAAGAACTGCTCATAAAGGCTGGAGAGACGGCTTAGTAAGGGCATTGGCTGCTCTTGCAGAGGGCCGGGGATTCAATTCCTAGCATTCACATGGCAGCTAAGGAATATAACCCCAGTCCTAGGGGATCAGACACCTTCTTCTGGCTCCTGTGGCACCAGGCACACACATGGTTCACAGACACAAATGGAGGCAAAACACTCATACACAAAGCATAATTTTAAAAATTGTACACATAAGTTGAGGTCAAGGTAGAAACCAAGAGGGGAGGGCTATACAATAGGGGTACAGATCCCAGTTCAGAATTCAGACTGGCCAGGATAAAGCAGGGCACAGGAGAGGAGAGGTACAGTGGCCCAGGTCTCTTAACTCTGGGAGGAAGTTGTGACAAAGGCTTACAAGGTCAGGTGCTATCTTTAGCTCGCTGAACACTCTTACCCAATCTGTATCTCAGCAAGTAAAAAGCTGCAGTTGTTAGGTAGCAGGGCTGGGATTCATTCTGAACCACTGACTCCCAAGTCCACATTCCTGACATATTGTACTGTTTTGCCCCCATGGAAATGTCACCAGCACAAATACATAGCCAGCACTTACTGCAGTGATAACACACTATTAGTACTTCTTTCAAAGCCCCCTCCCCCTTCCCCTACTGCACAGCTCAAGTCGAGAGTGGCTCATATACAGACTTTTTGCTTAGTATTAACAGTCCAACAGCTTGGTTTTGAGGATGCGGCCACTCACGTGAAGACAGCACTTTAGAACAAGAGGTGTTTGCTCTAAAGATGCAGAAAAGCAGACTCTGTACTGGGTTAGGAACTTAGAGCCTGCTTGTGAGTTGGTATAGAACGCTGTGAAAATGTGCTGCTGTTGTTTTCCAATAAGTATTTTAAACATCCAGGCTTTAGATTCAATATAATTCTATACAATGCATCCTAGAAATCCTAATAATTTGCTGTCTTACATGACAATACAATGTCTTCCAGTACAGTGCAAGGTGACCTCTCTCGATGGCACAGGCTGTGGTTTGCTGGCTAGCTGGAGGAAGGGCTCAGGCTTGCTCTTTATAAATATCAGGCCATGGCTGCTGACACCTTCCTCATTCAGACCATGACTTAGATGATGTATAGTACTAGGGCAGTGGGGAGTAGATGGGACAGCATGTAAGAACGTGCAACATGGTGTAAGGCAGAGGTACCTGCTAACAGCTGACTTACTTATGTAGTCTTATCCCTGGCAGTCTCTACTGGAGTGAGCTACTACTATTCTGTCTAGACAGTTTGCACAGCCATTGTTTCTTTGTTGATGTACAGCAGCTGGAAATGATCAGAATTAAAGAACATGAAGAATGTGATCTCTGGTGCACTAAAGGGCTTGACCAGGAACTGTGGAAGAACTGCAGCTCTCAGAGACATCTGCAGCCATTTGGGTCACTACAGCTGATAAGAGGGAGCTACCTATAGCCAGGAAGCCCCACAGCAAAGAGTTACCCAGTACCCAATATGAACTGCAGGATCCCAGGTGATGCAGCTCTGCCCTGAGGTGAGGCTTTCTTTCCTTGTGATTTGACACTTCTGCTCTTCTTGAGTTTCAATGGCATGTGTGGGTATACAGAGCTCAGAGGAGGGATAATACCTGGCCAGGCAAGGCCTTCTTCTCATTGTAGAGAGCTACTGGCCTTGGAGAAAAAGGCATCCAACAACAAGCCATCAGAATAAGCCCATGTAAGCTTGTTTTGAATTTTCCACCCCTGGTGAGGCAAGTGCACAGAGGGCTCACTCAACCTGCCCCCATGCTGGGCCAACTCAGGCACCTCCTTGCTCTCCTGGGCCCACATATAAACTTCATATTGCTTGTGACCGCGAGTGTTACTCTCTC
Source organism: Ellobius talpinus (assembly GCA_001685095.1). Lineage (NCBI taxonomy): Eukaryota > Metazoa > Chordata > Mammalia > Rodentia > Cricetidae > Ellobius > Ellobius talpinus. Next base: position 6,115 of record LOJH01042763.1, read on the forward strand.
AGTCCTTGGCAGAAAGATTTTGGTGTTCTTGTCTAAATACTAAGATAACCAAGAAATGGAACCCTGCAAACAAGGCAAATCCAGTATTGTGGTTTGTAGTGATATCTCATTTCTATTTTAATAAAGAAGGCTTGCCTGAAGTTCAGAGAGTAAAACAGTTGCACTGATTAGCCTTACAGACCAGGCAGTGGTGACACACACCTTTAATCCAGTAGCCACACTAGTTTGCCATAGAAACCAGGCGGGAGAGGTACACACCTTTATCCCGGCCCTAGAGAGGAATATAAAGTGGGAGGAGACAACTCTCACACACAGTCTCATCCTGAGATTGCTAGAGGCAGGAACGCCATTTCAGACTTAGGTAGAGGTTTTGCCTTTCTGACATTCAGGTTGAACGCGAATTTCTGTCACTGGGTTATTATTACTCGTGCTACAGTGATTATATATGTTTCTAGAGAAATTCTGTGGGCATTCTCTGTAAGTCTATACAGAGCTGACACAGGTCAACTCCAAAGCATACTGTTGAAAGACTTTAGCATTAATTCATATATAGGAAACCTGTTTTTAAGGAGACTGCTAATTACATGAACCTTAAAAAGACTAAAGTGTCTCAAGATGTTGATGAGATTGTGACCAGACACTTCTACTCCATGTAAAAATACTTCAGGATGGAAGAAACAAAATAACAGGTTCTGTGGTCACCAGGACACCCTGAGTACAGTGCCATGATTTAAACCTTGCAATTTGCACAAATATAATGGAGAAGTTAAGGAAATCAGTGCTGAGTCAGTCAATCAAAATTGTTCCCTACTTGGAAAACAGCTCTTGCTCTAATGCAAAAACAACTACTCAGGTACAAAATTCTAGTTCAAAATTAAATGTAAAGAGGTTTGAGAGATGGTTCAGTTAAGAGAACTGGCTGCTCTTCCAGACCTAAGTTCAGTTCCCAGCACCCACATGGTGGCTCACAACTACCTATAACTTAAGGTCTGAGGATCCCATGCCTTCTTCTGGCCACCATAGGTAAGAGGAATGCATATGGTGTACAGTCATATATTCAGGCAAAATACCCATAGTTTAAAAAACCTTTAACAAAATAAAACAACAATAAAATGCCTAGCCCGAGGGCACAGGCTATAATCTTGGGAGGGTGTGGCAGAAGAATTAGAAATTTGGAGATTTCCTGGGCTATAGAGTGTTCCAGGCTGGTCTGGACAACTCAGACTATCTCCAAAAAATAACAAACAAATGAATAAACAAAGGAGCTGAGGTTGTAGCTCAGTGGTGCAGCACTTGCCCAGCACAGCTCAGGCTGTGTTCAAGACCAAGCACAGCAAAACAAAAAACACCCAAACACCCCAACTCCCCAAGTACTTGTATGAAGCACAGGACACAGGAGTGAAGGCATTCCAATGTAACATGGGAGATGACACCAGAGACGAGATAACATCCTTGAGGCTGTTAAACGCATTCTTTGTTGCATGGTCTTGAGAGCTTCCCTTTGTGGGGTGGCAATATAAAGTTCTGCAGTTCATTCTATAAGGCACCTTTTCTTTTAACTTTTTCACATTTGCTTATTGTCACAGCATATGTATGGAGGTCTAAGGACAACTTGTTCTCTCCTTCCACCATTTGGGTTCTGGGGATGGAACTCAGGTTGCCAGCCTTGGCAGCAAGCACCTTTACCAACTCAGCCATCTTGCCAACCCAGTGAAGCATCTTTCTTTAGTCTTAGTGCCAGGAACTAGGGTCACCATTTGAAATAGGCAAACAACCAAACATTAATATGACTTTTGCATAGCTCAGAGTCTACATGTAAGGGAGGCTGGACATCCCAGCACATAGTAAATCACAAGAAAGAATTCTCTCACAAAGGCTAAATATCTACCCTATTCTTTCAGAGTAGGGACACAGTCTCTTCATAAGCCTTTAAAAAAATCTTAAGACATCACAGAGGATGGCAACTGTAAAGTTATTCTATTGGCTGAAAAATATGTTCAGGTGTCATGTTTCTCTGCCAATGTTGAAATATCAATAATTACATGATTTTTAATGTAAACTTTGCTTTCTAAAATCCTTAATTCCTTACAGACTAGTGCATAATAGAATGATTAGGGAACAATATGTATTCACCTAAAGAATTACAAAGAAGTTAAAATTCAAATGAGGAAAGCAAACCTGTCAACCTGTCACTCACCTGTCTTTATGGGTAACAGCTGGACAGTTCTGAACACTTGCTTTTTGTTGTGTGTATGTGTGTCTCAAGACAGGGTTTCTCTGTGTAGCTTTGGAGCCTGTCCTAGAAATAGCTCTATAGACCAGGTTGGCCTCAAACTCACAGAGATCCACCTGCCTCTGCCTCCCGAGTGCTGGGATTAAAGGTGTGTGCCACCACCATCCAGCTTTAACATTTGCTTTTTAAGAACAATGATGGTTAAATCAATGTATTATGGGCACCTGATATGTTCGGTACACTTAAACACTGCATAATACATTGCTACTTAAGCAGAAAGCATAAGACAGAGTACCTATTTATGAACACAACACAGTAAAGAAAAGCAACAAAAACTGTATAGAGGAGAAAAGGCTAAGCAGCTCCTAGCAAAGTAAGCTGATCTAAGGGATGCCTCCATCCTCAACACAGAAGTGTCTCCACTCTTCATGGTAGCTATTCTCTGTCCAGAAGACCAAACACTCTCACACTGACAGTGGAGCACTGAGATGTTGATGGGGGCTCCTTGCTCAAACCACTTATGAGTCTCACACTATCTTCCATCAGGACTGTTTTATGAACCTTATCGCTTGGGGAATAATACTGTCAAGGCGGTCTTGAGCTTACCAGCTCTCTCCATGTTGTACCTGTCCCAAGCTAGGTACATGTAGGAACAGGGCCTCTGAGACTGCCAGAGAGTCTTTGCAGCCAGGTAGCCTTTGGTATTTCAAACAGGCCCTTGGAAGTGACAAAGGATTCTTTTTTGTATCCCCTGCCTGTATGCAAAAAGAGAAGGAATACAAAGAGAGTTGGACAGAGGCAGGTCCTCCAGGCCTCCCAGCTTACTAACAGTGCTGTATGAGTCACTCTGCTCATATGGCTGGCCCTGTGTGAAGCCACTGGGAAATGACAGTAGCTCATGGTGGGGGGCATTTATAAACATGTTCTGATCAGGTCACTCGAACAGGAGTGGAAATCATATGGTGTCTAGTCATTCCACTCATCCAGCAGATAGCTGCCTGTAAAGGCTGACATGTGACTGTCAAAAGCACGTAAAATATTTTATTCCTGGATCTAACATAACGTGTGTTGACTTAGAAGCACAAATATGGCAGGTATACAACTTTGTGTTCCACCCTGTGTTCATTGTCTCCCAAGACTGGACTGGAGGATAACAGTTTAAAGTGGAATATGTGCAGTACTCCAGCAGCATTTTGCAGAGACAGGACTCAGGAATCTGGATGCCCCATCTTGGGACTGCATATGAGAACTCAACAGTTAAAAATCTAGAACTAGCCGGGCAGTGGTGGTGCACACCTTTAATCCCAGTACTAAGGAGGCAATGGCAGGCAGATCTCTGTGAGTTCGAGACCAGTCTGGTCTACGAGAGCTTGTTCCAGGACAGGCACCAAAGCAACACAGAGAAACCCTGTCTCAAAAAAATAATAAATAAAATAAAAATCTAGAACTTTTGCCAGGTGTGGTAGCACATGGCTTTAATCCCAGGACTCAGAAAAAATCTAGAACTTTCACCTAAATGGCTGGGCAGCTGTGAGACTTCTAACCACTCCCTTCAGTTACAGGCACTGATGTGTGATATAATCTTGTTTGTCATCAGAAGCCACGCTGAAGGCATTGGTGAACATCCTGTGAGAAGCCCATGTGGCCAGGGGCAGTCAAGCAATAGTCCAAGTCCTCAGTACACAGCTCTGCAAGTGTGTGGAGCCCCAAAAGCCAATGGGCAAAGTTCATCATGATGTTCCAGGGCAAGACACAAGAGCATCCCAAAAGACCACTCCTACCTGTCTGGCTTTGGTGTTCTTTTCACTGGACCCCAATACCATAGCTTTGATACCAAGATAAACTATCAAAAACTACCTCAACCACTTACTTTATATTTATATATTTGGGTATGTGTGTATGCACACATACTCTGACAGGTATATGGAAGACAGAGGGTGATGTGGGGGAGCTGGGTCTCTTATATGGGATGCAGGGATCCAAATCAGGCCATCAGGCTTGGCAGCAAGTGCCTGACCTCAATTTCTGTAAAGTACTGCGGGGGTACTGCAAAGTCACCTTGCCGGCCCTTGACCACTTTCTTCCTGGGAAGTATGCTTACTTAAAGACCTATTGCCAGATTCAGGATACACATCCTTCCTCCCTGGCCAAAGGACCACCTCTCCTTACCCAGAGTAATAGGCAGGTCCACAAACTGAGAGATTGCTGCTCTCAGCTTCTGGAGGTTTCTGGTCTGGTCACAGGCATTCAATCAAAAAAAATACAGATGACACACTATTAAAGACAAAGTCTGACACCCCTTGAAAAGGACAGGTAGTACTGGTGACCTCTGCTGTATTCTTGTCTACAAGGACACAAAACTAACTGCAGCTTTCCTTATCCTCCCTATCAAAGTACAAGGCTCTAATACCTCCATATGCGGATTTGTTGCCATGTCACTAGTGAGGGATAACCCCTGTGCCTTTTGCTTAGGGTGATGTATGTGATAGCTAGAGAGACAACAGTTCAAATAAGCTTCTTTGATATCAGAGTACAGAATGAGTATAACTTCCTACTTCATCCATCACTAGAAATTAGGTTAGAAACTATTAGCAATCCCAGGGTAATCATCCATAACAGGACAAAATTTTCTCTTGTGAAGCCAGCGTTTTATGCACCACCACCACCCCCGCCTCCCACACCCCACTCCCACACACATATATATCAAAGGTAGCCCTTTTCAGTGTAATTCTTCACTTCTGGGTAAAATGTGCAACCTTAAGATGGCAAGGACCACAATAGTCCTGGGAATTGCAATGTGTAGTAGCAGACATACCTTAAGCAACATCAATATGAAAATGGATTTCCAGGCTCATAAACACTAACTGCACAACAAATGAGAAGGCAACAGCCACTTTCCACCAGGAAAGACTCCCATGACAACGGATCTCAGGCAGAGCCCATATGATGGCTCACAGAGTATCCAATGAAGTTTAACTCCATTGACCTGGCGACTATCCTGCTGCACTTCAGATCTTTGTGCTCCAGGAACCTGCTTTGTTCCCTGGCCACAGTCTAGAGTGCTAACCCCAATCAGTACACACACCTGGGAGTCTGGTCATTATTCTGATGGAGACAGAGTTATTTCCACTGTCAATCAGTTCATTAAGATTGACACAGCACAGACAGGGCACATCTTTTACCTTCTTCAATTACAAAGCCCCTACGCTGTCTGGTTTTATGTCAACTTGACACAAGATAGAGTGGTCAGAGAGGAGGGAGCCTTAAATGAGAAAGTGCCTCCATTAAATCTGGGCTGTATGCAAGCCTGAAGGGCATTGTCTTAATTAGTGACTGATGTTGGAGGGCCCAGCCCATTGTAGGTGGGGCCACCTGAGCTGTTAGTCCTGGGATCTATAAGTAAGTAGGCTGAGCAAGCTAGTAAGCAACACTCTTCCATGGCTTCTCCGAGTTCCTGCTCTGCTTGAGTTCCTGTCCTCACTGCTTTGGATGATGAACTGTTATATGGAACTGTGAGTGAAATAAACCCTGTTCTCCCAAAGCTACTCTTGGTCCTGGTGTCTCATCACAGCAACAGTCACCCTAAGTCAGTACTTTTCACCCTCTTCGATTTGCAGTAGCTCTACTTTTTTTGTTTTGTTTTACTCTGGATATATTTAGAAATCATCCAGAAAACACTGAATACAACACTTTAGGTAGGTATGACTCAACTGTTTTGCTATGGAACAAGTCATATTTGAATAATGAAATAAACTAAACCGCAGAGCAAACACAAGAGTCATCTCTTCACCATCTGTAGTGTACAACTTGCTGACTCTGAGAACAAATGGCACCACTTCATTTGTAGCAAGAATGGCTTCTTCCTTCTTAGAGAAGACAATTCTCTTGATCAGGTGGTTAGTACAAAAAATAAAAGCCAGAGGAAGAGTATATAACACACTAATGTGGAAGCACTTTATTATCTCTAAGGTCCCAAAACAATGCAAAGGAGGGTTCGAGTCACCTGACACCAAGCAGGTTAACACAGATACAATCTTCCCAGGATTCAAGTAGGTGTCTGGGGATGTCAACATGCACACAGCTGTAGAAGCCAACAGCAGAACATTCAAGAACAAACCCCCACAGAGCCCCACAAACCCCAAGAGGGAAACATAGACGTCCTGGAATCCAGTAGCCACTGGAATCCTGGGAGATACTAACACCCCACCCACACCCCACCAGTCCTTCCAGAGCTGAGTTGTCATTCATGCTGCACTAGGAGGGAGCCTGAGGAAGAGTAGCCCCCCTTCTTTTCACTGCTGAAGTTCTGATTGTAATTTTGCTTTTACATCAGCGTGGATGGTGTCTTCCTGTAAGTACTAAGTGTCTTCTTCCTTGCTCAGGAATCTAAAGCAATAAAATGACTCCTGCATGGCAGACCTTCAAATGTCTGAAGATCATCAGGACACATGCCATTCCCTGCCAATACTTCTGCTGGGAAGAACTGTCAGAGCCACCTAGCTGGCCTGGAATTCTCACTTGCAGCAGTCTCTGTATGGATGGCACTGTAGAGCGCCTCGCCACCACCCTCATAGTATATGAAGTTCAGGAGACAGTTAATCTTGGCTAATAAATGTGTCGCCCAGTATGCATTTAGGATCTATTTATGGCTGACCTTGTTTCAGAAGAAAAAAGCTCTGCATGTTTTCTTGCCAGAAATATGAGAGGATGCTTTACAAGTATTCTTAAAAGCATCATCATCATAATTAACATTAATCTTGCTGCAAAAACATCCCAACAATTAGATAATGAGGCTAAAATCAATTTACTGACCTAGGACAGATGATGAGTGAGCTGTTCTAAACAAAAGGATTCATGTGTTCCTTTGAGGGAGTCAATGCTAAAAATGTCTAATTGCCAGAACATCAATTTGTGACATTTAAGTGTGTTACAGGAAAATTCTGGTCCATGCAGATCATTGTTCTATACTTTAAAATATAGCTAACCCGGCGCTGGGGTGAGAGGTCAGTGTGAGAGTGCTTGCTTGTGCTATGTGGATCCCTATGTTCAATATTCCACGCTGCAAACCCAAACAGAAAAATCTAAATGAAACTAATTGATTGTAATATGCTACAGAGGAGGAGCAATCCAAATTATTTTAAGGTTTTTCAGTAGTGATATACACGTGTACACACATACACACATCAAGAAGCCCAAGTCTTAAAGTCTTTCTTCCAAACATATTAGAATATTCAGCCATTTTGGTGAACAGTTAGCCAAAAGGAAAACATGAAAAACTGGAGGTAAAAGTCATTTGGAATGCTAGCATTTTCCCCCTACAGTTCAACGGCAAGAGAATGCCAGGGAATTCTTGTCTGTGCACATAAATAACTTAATATTACCAATGCTATTGAGATAAATTTGAAACTTAGTTTGTAGGCAGCGATCCTGGCTTTAACACTCCTTTTTCTCTAAGACGGGGTCTCACCATGCAGCCTTGGCTGGCTGGCCCCCAACTCGGAGATCCACCTGCTTCTGTCTTCCGAGAGCTGAAATGTAAAGGCGTGCGCCATCACGCTCAGCTGCTTTAACACTCCGAAAGGTGTCCGAAAGCCTGTACTTAGTTATGAAACCGACCGTTGCCACCTGTCACAGAGCACGGTCACATTTTTCTCCTCGGTCACCTCACTGTCATCAGTGGACTAGACCGCGCTGCTAAAGGTAACTCGAGGCTTGACATCAGCCCGCAGGGCCGGGTCGAACCCGAGGAGACCTCAACCTGGAGTGGGGGCCCCGCCGCCAG
>LOJH01042767.1:930-14128 GCA_001685095.1 Ellobius talpinus
GCTAATGGGCCAAGCAGTGATTTAAATAATATAGTTTCTGTGTGATTATTTCTGAGAGGCCAGGAAACAAACAAGCAGCATCTTCTCATTATCTTAACAGTCATTATGTTAAAATATAACTTGAACAAACATAATTGTGACAAGGAATGTCACAGAGATTGTCAAAGAAATCTGAAAGTGTGCTCCCTGAAAAAGAGAATTTTGAATCTGGAATGCATAAACATACATATAGAAACAATCACATCCCTATACCAAGAAAGACAACCATTTGAATAAATGCCTATCAAAGACATATATTTGTTTGTATATAGTTTCTAAAATATCTTTTAAAATATTTTAAAGTCTCTTTTCATGTTTTTCTTTTTTCAGTTTTAGTTGTGAATATATCATTTTTTAAAGAATGAGGCTTAAATATATTACTTTAGACATATTTGACATATTAACAGGATGTCATTTAGTCTAGTTTTCCAGATTAGGGACAATTCAATTTACTTAGTATTATTCATGTCTTGATAAATAAATTTTGTCCATGTTTATGAACAAAAATATATAATTATATACATTATATATATATATACATAGTCATATGTCTACAGAGATAAGTAATGCACATGCATGTGTGTGTATTACTTGATTCAAGACCTGACTTAAAATGTATACCAGACTGTCAGCTTTTCAAGTTAAGCTGCAGCTATCACAGTCTTACACACACGCACACACACACACACGCACACACACACGCACACACACACACACACGACCTAGTGCTATGGGTAATAGTCATATGGTAGCATTGCCAATGCAGAAACTTGACTGGGTATCACTGCTCTCTGATTGAAATTCTGGTTTAGAATTTCATGCACTAAGTACCTATTTGTTGCATTATACATAATGAGACACTTGTGGACAAGCGATGATTATAAATTTTGTAGGTATGATCTTATGAATAAGACCAGATTTCATGCCACGTATTTTGACCAGAAATCAGCTTTGTTTTAAGTAAAATCTGAAAAAAAACACACTAGGTCTTTGTCTCCTTATTTAAATATTTATTAATATGATATATGATTTTGAATATAAAATTTTATGTAGAACTAATATTAATTATAAAAGATATTATTCTAGTTTTAGCATATTGATAAATAGTTCTTTTAAACCAATAAACAAAACAGGTAACTGTTACATATTCTATATTAGAAGATATTATTGTTAGAAGTTATATTAGAAGATATAATATTATTAATGGCAATATTACACCAAGAAATTTTCATATTTAACCTTCCCCAGTTGAAAATCCTAATAAGGTGGTTTGTAGAAATAAAGGTCTCATTCTAAGATATATTTTTTCCCTGAAACTTCAAAAGCCCAAACTAACCTTAAAAGAATAAGACCTGTCTTACTCATTTTCTGACCTCCCGACTTTCTAGAGTGTTTCACAGCTAAACAATGGGACATCTGCATGAAGGCATATATGTAGACCAGTGAAATGGAGTACAGTGTGTTCAAATAACCCTCACACTCTTGGTTAAATCCACATATACAGAAGTGTCCAAGCCTGAATCACGTAATGACAACAAAAAAATAACAATAATAAGCATATAGGAAAAATTGTAGGAAAAATTGCCTGCCCATACCCAAAAGAATAGACTTGGGCCTTAACACTGTATGCAAGTATTAAATAAAATTGAATTCATTATTTAAATATAAAACTGAGATAATGCATTCTTTGAATAACACACAAAGTAACAGCTCACTGATATTGAAATGATTACTTGACTTAGGCCACCAGGAGGACATATATTAATAATAAAATTGACAAAGGACATTGCATGAAAACAGCAATAACAAAGCTATTTAAAGTTACTAAGTAGGTGGCACATGCCTTTACTCCCAGCACTCAGTAGGGGGAGGCAGTTGGATCTCTGTGAGTTCAAGGTCAGCCTTGTCTACAGAGAGTTCTAGGACAGTTAGAGCTACATCTTGAAGAACAAAATCAAACAAACAAACAAAAGCTTTTACTAAGTAGGACCAAAGGACTGCTCAGTATTTACATACCTTTCACCAAGTCTGAAGACCTGAGTCTGATACCCAGAATAGCATGCCAGAGGAGAGAGAGGTCTGACTCCAGCAAGCTGCCCTATGGCTTTCATGTATTTATGATGGCATGCATGTGCCTATACATAGTGTTATCCAGGTCTCAAAAAAAATAATATGAAGAAAGTAAAACTTTAAAGAATGCAAAAAAGAACCATTGCAAATCATTCCATGTGTGTCAGTTTTGCAACTATGACATAAAAATATGACCAAAAACTTAGGAACCAAAAGAAACAGATCTTAATCAGCTCCCCCCATGTCTGTGGGGGAAGAATGTTGGGCCAGTGTAATTTAGACAATCTTCAGTCAAATGCTGTCTTGGACTTTGGACTTGCCTGCTGCTTGACCAAGAAAGAAGAATCCTCTCAACCCACTGAGATGGTGAATAGATTCGTAGCTTTGCCTTTCTAAGCCTGCCGCCTTTTTCTTGCTGGCTTTTGACTGGAGGCTTCCTTCAGCTCCTTTCATACCACAATAGAAATTTATTAAATTGAGTCTAGAACATGTCTACTTCCTTTCTCAAAGCCAGCAGTAAGAGAGATTTAAGAAACATTAGCTGCAAAAACGATGAGCTTCACAATCAAATCATGACACTCATGACACAAATGTCAACCTCTCTTTACCCTCTGGTATTTTCTGTGTTGCTGCTTAGCAGAAAATCAACAGAGCATTTGACCCTAGCAGATGTGTGTGTGAAGACCACTCTGAGACTGTTGACCACACGTGGCACTTACAAGGTTCTAATTTGGATGCTTTCATCTAATGAAAAATCCATTTCTGTGGGACATTGATTTGGGCTTCTCTGCCTTTTTTTGCTTTGGAAAAAAAGGAAACAATTATCTATTTCTGAATCTATTAAACATAACAACACATTTGCTAACTCTATTAGTCACTCCAAGATAAGCATAAACTTCCCTCTCTCAATTATCTGAGTTATAATTTATGTTCATATATTCATTCTATAACTGTCATTCAACACACGCTGTATTTCCTACCCCAGACACAGAGTATCTGCCATAGAGATTTCATTCTGCATTTGAATTTTCAAAGATGTTTAAAATGATGAAATGAGAACATGTTTATATTTACTTCTAGAAGTTTACCATTTCTGTGACATTTCATCCCACTTCATAGGCAACATTCATCATCTTGATGCTTTAAGTACATTTAGCTGATGATACCATTGACTTTTTTAAGAGGCAAATAAATTATCAAACAATGTATAAAGTGTTGCATCTTTCCTAGTCATTAGGTATGTTTGCATACACAAGGCTAAAAATAAATGTGGAACTCTGCAAGTATAACAGGACCACAGTGCATAGCATATGTTCTTTGTAAAAAACACCCCCGGCTTTCATTATTTTGTCATGAACTCTGCTAAGAACCACTTACCCCAGTCAAGGCCTTAGATTCCTCCTGATTTTGGCAGCAAGTCCAATTTATGGTGTAAGTTGAAGAGCTCTTCCAATGTACCCTTTCTTTGTTCAGAATTCTAAAAAGAGTTGAACTCTAGCACAGAAACCTCATTACATCCACTGTAAACAAGCAGCCTTGTCCTGAGATCCCCATGCTGGGTAATCATCATTGTGAACACATGTACATCTAAGCCCTTGGTAAGCTCTTTTTACTCCCTCAAGGGATACCATTTGGTTTATATTAAGATTCTGTCTTCTTGGATATTATTGGCATTCATTTGTAATGATTTCACCAGAGGTGATACAGGCCTTATTCAAAAATGGAAATCTTAAATTCCAATGAACTCAGTGAGCTTTTGGCTGTCAGACATTCTTCATGAAATAAAAAGTCTTTAGAGAGGATATGAAGTGGGCTGAGGAAACTCAGACTCACAAAATATAATTAAAACCACAGCAAAAGATTAGGAATTATGACAAACATATTAGTTCCTACTTAATTGTAACCCAGATAATAAAAACCCTGAGACAGATATTAGGGTTCAAGCTGAAGATCAGAAAAGCAAAACAGCTAAGCCACTAAAGAAGTCTTACCTCTACCAAGGCTGGTCAACTGCTTACTGACCCTGAGCCTCTGTCTCCTTCTGTTTTATATTCCCCTTTAGTGCTGGGATTAAATGCAAGTAACTCCCTAGTACTGGGATTAAGATATGAGCCACCCCCACCTGGATCTGTTCTGTATTGGTCTTGTGTAATCCAGGGCAGCCTTGAACTCACAGATATCCACCTGTCTCTATCTCCCAAATCCTGGGATTAAAGGTGTGTTACACCACCGCCTGGCCTCTAATGGCTTAGTTTTATTCTCTGATCTCCAGGCAAGCTTTATTTATTAAAACAAAAATAAACTATTACAATATTTCTGCTTTTGTCTAAAATAAAAAAAGAAGGCCATAATTAATATAAGAAAAACTATATACAATAAGTACAAAAGATATATGCAATGTATACAGGCAATAAATACATCAACAATGTCTAGTCCATTGAATCTGAGAAATTCAAAAACAATACTCCATATATATCCTATCTTGTGAGTCCAGAATCTTGTACCTAATTTACATTCTATCATAATATACTTTCTGCATCTGGTAAATAGGGAAAACTATAATTATCTAGTCTTCAACTCTCTCAGATATCCAAGAAGGAAATAATATTGACCGAGTAAGAAGGAAGTGCCAGCAAGTTATTTCCAAAAATTATGAGAAATGACAGAAACAGGTGGCTGCCTGGACAATAACCCAAATTTCCTCTGCAACATTAGGGTATCCATCTTCGGCCTATATGCCTAGACTATCTGACAGACTTTTCTAAGAAGCAGGGTTTTTGAAGGACTATCCTGCCTTGTCTGGGAATGCTTCGGCAATCACTCTCTTTTGTGTTCTGCTTGTCTAATTAGGACAGCATACTGTCAGCAGTTTAAGCAAGGGCATTTTCTTGCCCAGTGGCTTACTTTTGCCACAAAGAAAGCAAACTCCATGAGGAGTTTCTTTGATACCCATCATCTTCTGTGAATTAGATTGGTGCTGCCAGGAGCAGACATGTTCTTTTTGTCATAAAAAAGAGAAAAATAATCTATGTTATTAAAACATCTTGAATGTCATATTCTATAGATCTCTGAAGTGTTTGAAGATGACCTGTCTATTTAAATATATAATTAAATATATATAATTAAATATTTAATTTAATATATTAAATATATATAATAATTAAATATATATATATATACATAATTTGTTTGGTCTTGAAAACATACCTAATGTGACTACAAGTTTGATTTTAATAGCTAAATAATTACTAACCTGCATTTTTAAATATCCTAAACAATTGGCAATAATGACTTTCAAGAACTAGAAATTTGCATTACGTTGTTAAATGAGCTTTCTGGTACAATACCTTGAACAAGTTTAGAAACATATGTACAGTTTGTTTTGACAAAATTAATCTCAAATTTGTATCAATATACAAAATTTGTATACAATATACAAAGTCCAATCCAAAGTAAAACATTTAATACTAATTGTTTCTTTTTTGAAAGTAGATTCAATAATCTACCTTTATATCTTATCATATCTGTGTATCTCTTTTTTTCTTTTCAAAACAAGAACCTTAAATTTAGTATCCTTTGCTAAGCTTTTTCCTGACCTTTACCAATAATAACTTGTAACTAATCCCTCTAAACAATGACAAACATCCATAATCCATTGAACGACCAAAACCCACCCACTACACCTAGTGTGAATGTGGGTGTCCTATTCTCAAATTTACTTCCTGCTGTCTGGCAGCAATGGTATCTTTAGGGGATCCTGAAGAGAAAAATTTGACTTAATGGTCAAGTCCTGGGAGAAGTAGCTGTATCATGTTGTCCAGTCTCTAAGTAATGGGAAAGTGCAGGGCTTATTTCAAGTCCTGTCTATAGTAATCTGTTAGGTTGGATCATCTCGGCTACTTGGAAATTTTTCTGAACAGTTTGTAGCCCAAAGCCGATCTTTAGGTGGTGTTTTTCAGCTTAGTGGTGTTATCACTAGAATCATCATGGGGCCCCATCCTTCATTTGGAGACTTCAAAGGCCACTGTTAGGCATGCTCATGGTTCCCTGCAGAAAACTGATGGAGACTCAAAGCTGAAATCATGTACAGGAAGGTAGATGAAACCTTTTTCTAGAATTATTTCGAATTAAAAAGTCTTCAAAGGGATAGGAAGTGGGCAGAGGAATCTCAAACTCACAAAGTATGATGTAAACCACAGCAAAAGATTAGGAATTATGACAAAAACATTAGTTCCTATGTAATAAAATAGTAAGGAAGACCATCAAAATGTATTTGTGTAGAGATATATATGGGCATGTAATGTGTAACATAAAAATATATCGTGATATATAACGTTTCTATGAACTATATAAGAATAAAATTTTCAAAATAAACCATTCATTTTCAAGTGATTTTAATAGGCATAGTGTTTCATAATCTATTAGAATTTGAGTGTAGAGAAAGAGTTGAATAAAAATATCAGGTCAGCAAAACCACCTGTTCACCAGGGGTGATTGGCAGGAACTGTGTGTAGTGAGTTTCACAAGGTAGATTTTAAGCAAGGGTAAATGTCATTTGTATAAAATCTTCCCTATCTTTGACATCACAATCCAGGGCTACTGATGCATGTTGTATCTTGTTTAGTTTATATTTCACTTCTGTGAGGATCCAGGATTTTCTTTTGACTGCTGACAAAACAGCTCCCTTTATGCTGGATTAAATACTCAGTAGACAAGCCTTAACTCTCTTTACAGAGTGGTCAAGTAACAGGTTACAGATTTTGTTATGTGTATGTCTTTCTGATGGTTTACCAATTAGAATCAAATATGAAATACAGATATTCAAACATTATAGTCAGTTTTTCAAATACCTCTTTTCTCACTTGTTTGTAAGTAAAGCAAGGTTGGCAGAAAAAGAGAAATATTCAAAACACATTGTATTGGAGTGTCTGATTTTGCAAAGTATACTAAAACATAAAATCTGGAAATATAAATATTTGGAATAAAGCAAAATTAAGATTACTCTTAATAAAATATGCCTTGACTTCTGCCAAAGCAATTATTTTTGATTAGTAAAGGGTTGAGTTACATAGTTTAAATTTCTAAAGTGTTTGAAATTCCTTCTTTGTATTAAGTGAATTATTTTTTAATAAAATAGATATATAACTAAAGCTACTTAATTTTTGAAACAATCAACATGTTCAAACAGCATTTTTCTGATATATTGAGATAGCAAATGAACCTTCTTTATTTCTCAATGTAAAACAGGCAATAAACAATTATTATATATGGATATAGATTTTAAGACAGATCATCATACCCTCTTTCCCTTACTAACTTACGGTTATGGATACCTTCTCACAAGTAAGAATGAAGGTTTTAAGTCTAGACTTCCAGCATGGAGAATCTTGCAAGTTAACAGGGCAAGGAGGGAGGAAAGAAAACACATTTTGTTTTGTTCTTCTCCAAGCTTGTGCTGATGTGACGATGGGTTTTATATGTGAATCATCCTGTTAGCACAAAGGAATCCATAATGACAGATGCACCTGAGCTTTCTAAAGTGGAGTCCTGAAAAGCAGGCAGCCTAGAAGTCACTCTTGCTTGGGCACTGCCTGCTACTGTTTATGGATGAAACACCCCCTACTTAGTCCCCAGATTGGGGTGCTCTTTGGAGAGTGAGTCACAGTTGGTTCATGAGAGTCTCTGAGGCAGGTAGTAAGGATATTGTCTTGACAGTGTTTGCAGCAGATATGCTGGATAAGCTAGAGTCATTCCGGAGGAGAACCTCAATTGAGAAAATTCCCCTACCAGATTGGCCTGTGGGCAAGCCTGTGGGGCCTTTCTCTTAACTAGTGACTAATGTGAGAGCACCTGTTCCATTGTGGGCAGTGCCACCCAGGGACAGGGGGTCCTGGAGTGCGTAAGAAATAAAGTAGGCTGAGCATGCTTTGAAGAGCAGGCCAGTGACATCATTCCTCCATGGCAGGTTCATGTGCCTCCAAATGCCTGCCTTGAGTTTCTGCTCTGCCTTCCATTCATGATGGGCTGTGATTAGGCAAGATAAACCCGTTCTTCCCCAAGTTCTTTTTGGCCATGTTGGTTTACCACAGCAATGGAAACCCTAAGTAAGGCACCTGAGTTGCTGCTTTCTATTCTATGGTGAGAGGAAGACAAGCCTCAAGACTTCTCTCTCATAAACTCTGGTGTGCTCTCTCTCCTCTGAGGTGGTGTACTTTCTGAAAGTGTGAACAAAAACAGAGCTCCCTTGCTTTGCTTCTGTCAGCTTGTCACAGTGATAACAAAAGGAAGGGCCTTGACCCAGTGCTAGTGACAGTCCTAGATCAGCCTCAATGGACTAAGATCTCAAGTGGTCCTCTCACTCTGTCCTACACTCGGTAGAAGAGGCTATCACAGATGTCAGTGCTAACGGGTCCATCAGTGGTGGTACATCATGCATCTCAGGTACAAGAGTTAACCTGAGCTTTACTTGTTGGTGAAGGGCTGGAGTTAGAACCTGGAAATAACAGTGCACAGCTTTAGATAATATTCTGCTGTTGCCTCTACCAGAGCACACTAGCCCTTGCTCACTCCAGGGGTTAGCTCCTTCTAAGGATGTCATTTTCAGGCCCAGCACCCTTCAGTACCTAGGTCCTATCTGTATCTTTAATGTCAGCTCAATGATCAGAAAATTGGCACTTCATGTAGTATCTCTGACTGTTGTTTGAATGTTTCCCTAAAAAAGCTTTTACTTTACAATGTAGAGAGAAAAGAAAAACTAACGTGGGGGCCAGAGTGGTGGAAGAAAGCAAACTCCATCTACACTAAGTGCTCTTACTTGATGCATCCCTTATTTAGATAACAGTTTATGCAAGTTTCATTAAATATCTTTATAAATATAAACTTTTACTTCTAAAAACTGCAGCATTGTATGCATGAAAGTTATGTGTCTTATCTGCTTTCTTTTTCCTGAGGGTTGATCTAGAAGCAAGGAGATAGAAGAGCATCTAAAGTGGATTTCTAAACATGATTGCTAGCAAAGCCCCACTATACAGTTGATGATTAAAAATGGTTTGAGTAATGCATCAACCTTTGAATGAATTATTCAATCGCACACATCATGATGTGACTTGTGTCTCCAGACATTTATTGATACTAATCACCTTTTTATATAATAAGGCAAAATAAAATACATTGTAAGAAATTTCTGTGCAGCATGCTTCCTTGTTAATTTTTTTTCACAATAGAGATGTCACATGCTAGTAATGGGTAAAGTCTACTTAAGGTTTACCCACTCTTCTTTGAGATCCTTGTAAGTAGATCTGGTCTTACTTACTTACTACTTACTTTATTTATTTATTTATTTATTTTGCTACTTTGGTTCCTACATACTCACTGGCTACAGTCTACAGCCAATAAACATTTTTTACAATTGTTTAAAAATATAATATAACCCAAAACTATAATTCCTGAGTTCTTTAATGCAAATATCCATGACAACAGAGAAAAATGGAAAAGACAAAAGAGAATTAAGCTGTCAAAATTATGCTTGAAGTGTGATTCAGTCAACATGTTCTATAAAGATTATAAGTTCATCTTTATTATAAAATCATTGGTGTATACCCATGACTGATAGTCAGTAATCACTACATTTGTTTGTTTGAAATATTTAATAGTATTTGAAGTGTTTCATAATATGTTTTGAGAACAAGTTTGCTCATTTATTTTGCTCTGTGTATATCATATTTCCATTTCCACAGTTAAATTGGTGGATCTTATTTGGAAAGAAAGTTAAGAACTAAAAAATACTCTTGAATTTTTCAAGATCTCATAAATTCTTAAATTTCCAATTCTGGTTCATGTGGAATTAGTAAACTTATAACTTTAAATTGCTGGGTCAATTCTAGCTATGAAAAATTAGTTATTTTATTTCTGACCTAAATAATTTGGCCTCTAGGGAGATGTTAATAAAAATAGACTCAAATAATTACCACAAGTGTAAGTTAAAAAATACACACAACTGTGGACAGAATCATACACATGCATAAATATGCATATATTTATGTGTCTAAGTGTATGCATATGTATAAGAAAAAGCAAAAGACACTTGGATAATAAAGACTCCCAGCAACCTTCCGCGTTATATGTGAGGTTACAATGAGCTTCTATATCACAACCATGCTAGCCAGTGTCTCTGAGTCCTGCAGTTAAACCCCTCAAGTTACTTGCTCAGGATCCCAGTCAGGCCTTCAGTCCTTTCTATAAAGCAATGTTGTGCCATAAAAAGCTAGGAAATTGAAGAGATTATTTTGTTCTCCTTATTTTACAACAACGTTTCAAGCTCCCAACATGAAATGATGGATAATAAAAGTGATTTTGTTGTATAAAAGTATTAAAAAGTGTATTTGGAGAATTGCCAGCAAAACCTAGTAGGGTTAGGTTTAAATTTGAAGAATACATTGATCTAGTTCAACCCCCCTTTCAGTTTTCTGTACTGTTGCGTGTGGGTTACTCTTGCCTTGGTACCTACTGTTAACATTAAGGCATTTTCTCTTTTCACTTGGTAATCTTGATGGATTATTTTTTTTGATTTTGAATGATTATTATTCTTTTTTTTCCTTTGGCATGAAACCTTATCGTGCTCACTGTAGGAGCCTCACAGAATCTAATACCCAAACTCTCTGTACATCCCTATACTGACATCTAAACAAGAGTGTGGGCTTTGAGATCTTAGGGCAAAGTGAGTGTTATTCCTTTATCTAGCAACAGTTTGCATGGTGCCTGACAGCTCTCTCATGATGATTATCTTAGATAAGAAGTGTGGTTCTGGATATGGAATGACAGATGCATTTGAGGAGTCTAAATGATCAATGGTTATTCTTAGTTAAAATGAACGGGTTTGGAGTAGGGGAGGCGCTGGCCAGTATTAGAATTTCATCCTAAGAAGTCATAAAGACTTTGTAGCCTTGCCTGCCTTTCTCTAATCCTCCCTCACCCCCAGCAAAGAACCCCTCAACTTCTTCCCACCCACCACAAACAAAGAAATCCTCATACAGCACCATGACAAATTTCTCTGGGAAGGCTAACCAAACAGTGGCAAACACTTTCATGTTGCAGGACTGTAAAGAAGACTTCAGAGAAGAAACTGGATCCAAAAGAGAGTGGGTTACTAGTGCAATGTTTTGAATTTTAATCAACCCTTTCATGTCCTGACCTGCAAACACCAAGTCCATTGTTGAGGCTAAGAAGCGGTGGGCTGTGCACATTTGTTTTGGAGGGTGAGGCCTCTTTACTCACCTCTTTACTCTCCTTCACACACACAAAAAAATGCAAAAAAATAATTCAATACATACAAATGTACCCCCACAGGAAAATCACTACTATTTTGGGTCATGCCAACCTAGTTATTTTTCTTTAACGATCTAGGGTTAACTACACACACAGGGACAATGGTCATTAGCAATAGCTTAACTGGGCCTTTCAGTCGACAGGGGCTGGCTTCCAGGGTTGGTTGAGAAGACAAAAGCCTGCATGACAAAAGCTCTCTCCCCTCTCCCTAAGCCTTTGATGCTGCCTTTCAGTGGCTCTCCACGGTGACAGCCTCCTCACTCTTGAGGTATCTGAGAACCTGTGCGTTTGGATTCCATGAAACTTTTCGCCTTGGTTTCCCTGGCATCTATTTTGCATTCAGAGTTGTTATCGGTGACTCCATCATATCCGTGTCCCTGATACAGAAGCGCTTTGTCTGGCCTCTCTTCAGGCTGGAGGGGATTTTCCTAGGGGTTCCTTCTTGTTCTCAAACACGAAAATGTGCGAAGCATAAAACTCCAGCTGTGAATACTTACTTCCCTGCAGTGTTAAAAAGTTCAATATACGAAACACCTGGTTTCAAGTAAAACGTACATCAAGATATACGGCAAAGAGACAGTTTTAATATACCCCATAGGGCCCTTAGGCGATTTTTAAATTAAAGACACAATGCACTTTTTTTTTAAAGCTGAGGTTTTACTGTTTTACAAATAATGAACCAATAAACATCATGCAGTTGAAGGGAAAGTTGTAAGAAAGAGTGGAAGGGGTCACTAACATGCAAATGAAAATTGGCCTCAGATATTATTTAGACACATTGTAAATGTGTTTATTCCTCTTCAGTAAAATTCTTGTTCCTAGCGATAAATGTTGCCCCAAACTCCAATGGCTTAAGTCCTATGGGAAACAGCAACTTTTAACTTCAGTGACCTTCTAAATGTTCCTGCTGAACCTAATTTATTTAATATAAGAGAAAAGTATTAAATGGTCATTAGAATGTCTTTCTTTCCTTGTATAAGCTCTAAAATTTAATAATTAACTTTTTTAAAGGTAGCAGATAATATTTATACAGCACTTTTTATACTACAAAAATTAAAATTAGCATGTTTTTACATTTTTTTAAAGAATAATATTGGGAGGGGCAACATAAAAAGAATGATTTTTATATGGCAATCTATGAGTAATAACAGAAAAAGGTACCTTTGTATTTTTTCTTCTTTTATTAGTTTCACATTGCAAAAAATACAAGAGTAGTGTCTAAATTCAGCAGTAAGGATGGCAGGTGGGTGTCACAGTAAAGGGCCTCTCAAAGATGATCTTTCTAAGGGTTTACCAGAAGTTCTAGGAAAAAGCCTTCAGCTTCCCCCCCTCCCTCCTAACCCATTAGATTTATGCAATTTCATTTTAGTATTTACAAGCACAGTAACCTCTCACCTTCGTCCTCATTCTCAAGGCAGTTGCAATCATCCCCATGGTCAGATTTTAAGACCCTTGTGTTAAGTCTTCATGTCACTAATACAGAATCCTCAAGTCCTCCTGAGAACCGGCCATATCCCATAGTGAAGGCTCACAGGGGCATTCTTGGTCCCTCGTAATTGAAACCCCGAGGAATGACTAGGCATGCACATTCTTGGCGCATGCCAGACTTAGTGTCAGCATGTTAGGATCTCTAGCAAATTTCAAGCAAGTCCCTGTCTGAAGTCAACACCCTCTTCATTGGATCTCTGGTTCTAAGTTATGCTACCTGCCATGTCTTTCAGTCCTACCCCAGGGGCTGTTTATTCTGACTTGAACCTTTTTTTTT
>LOJH01042768.1:0-12117 GCA_001685095.1 Ellobius talpinus
CAGCCCCATCGTCTCAGTGGGTGGGCACACCCCTCGCGGTCCTGACTTCCTTGACTTGTGTGCCTTCTTATTTGATTTCAGAAATCTGACTCATCTGATAGTTTGATAATAGTTTTGTGGCTCTTTAACATCATGTGTATTTCTGTGGGGCTGGGAAGATGGGCCAGCAGTTATGAGGAGTACTACTTTTGCAGAGGGCACAGTTTCGTTTCCCAGTTCCAATTCAGATGACTGACAATGCAGTCACCTGTAACTCCTGTTCCAGGAGTCAGACCTTTCCAGGCAGGTGACCTCATGAAAATATACCCACGTGTAGGCCTTCACACAAACCCATAATAAAAATAAAATAAAACTGACAATTTGATGGCAAACTCAAGTTGAAATAATTAGTAAAGCCATGGGACTGTGTGTGCAAATTGCTCAGGGCTGTCAACATGCGAAGCTTAGATCAGTATTCACTTTTATAAGTTCACCAGGAAGATGAATCAGCACTGACACTGTTGGCAGGTGGAGCCACGCTGCAATACACATAGCCCTAACTTTTGCTCCAGAGCAATGGCAGAAAATCTCTTTTCCTGGCCATTTCCCCCAAAGTTCCAGAGGCATGATGGGGCATGTGCATCTCAGCAAGGGCTGCCTGAACCTTAGCTTAACTGTTGGCCTGATAATTTGTAATAAATATCTGTATTTCTTTTGTTAATCATTATATATTCCACTTAAAGATATTTCTTGAAAAAATACTTTTGAAGAAATTTGGCCAGTTGTCAAGGTCCCAACAGCATTTAATCCCTACTGCAGCAAGCGCTTAGAGAGTCTGTCTGTAACATCAGCAAATTTTAGGGCCTACAGCATGCCTGAAACCTCCCAATGAAACTGAAGCTGAAACAATGCCATTGCTGAATGATTTACCTTGTCAAATCATAGACACTAATGATAATTGGAGCATCACTTGTTGATAGGCTGCAGAATTCATCAATTGCATCTTTTTTTAATCAACCTCATTTAATGTATTTATTTGTCTATTCGCCCATTAGTTTACTCTGTGTGTGTATGTGTGTGTTTATTACATTGAGCCTATGTTACCCTTGATTTCACTGTGTGGTTGAAATTGTCCTTAATGACTGACCATATTAATTTTACCTTCCAATGCTGGCATACACTACCACACTCAGCTTGCATTTTCTCACTTATTGGCATATATCCTCTATTTGATACTCTCTTTATGCGATCTCAGAGATAAAAGTCTAAATCTTTGAATTTTCATCAGACGACAGACAACTTAATTTAAGAACAGGGTGTGCCTCAGCTTTGTCTTGCAACATATCATATGTGGCCTCCTTCAGCCCTCTAACCTTTTGAGGGATGCATTTGAGAATAAAGAATAGTAACTAAGATTAAATAGAAAATTAGAAATTACTCCCTCCTTTTCAAAAGGAGAATGGATCCAGAGCTATGACTTAGAACATAAATAAAGGAAAATGCTATAATTTCTTTTTCTGAACTGTGAGTTGTCATGTTGGGGTTTTCTCATCATAACAGCAGACTCACTAAGGGCAATGTTGAATTTCTGACACTAATTATGTCTACCTGGTTGTTTCCAGTAATTGGTTGACATTGCAAATTAGTAACATGTTTTCAGCATCACATGCCTTTCTGCTAAAATGTCTTTTGGAGATAATCAAGATCAAATCTGACATTTTGTAATTGACAAGCCAAAGATGATAAAAATGGGTTGTCTGGATTAGTGAGCTATATTTATATACCTACATTTGAGTAAATCAAGTGCAATTAACAGAGGTGTTAAATTGGGTTGAAGTCAGCATGGAACCAGGGAAGCCCCACAGCTGGCATTCAGAGTCTCTGCGGCTGATTTCACAGACACAGGGCCTGAGAAGGGTTCTGCTTGCATCTCCTTTTTTTTTACAGTCTGTTTCACATTCACCTGCTTAGAGAAACTGGTTCAGACACACTTAGAGAAACTCCGCCAAATGGTTTTACAACACAGCACAATGGTCAAATGAACAGAAATCCTGCAATAGATCCTTAGCATATGCATTACAGTTGGGGGGATTGGAAAGAACAAATCAGAGTAGCATTTGTACTGTACTTAATATAATGATTAACTTTTTACAAGTCTGGCCCAGAAATGCTTCTGAGAAGCCAGAAGGCAGCTGTTAATTTTGCCAGAAGAAGGGAACAGATAATTATAGCCAGAAAGGAGATGCCTGAAAGGCACAGAATTTAGGAATGCTGTGTCTCTAAAGCACCATGTTATACTGAGAGGGCTAGTTGCTTGGGGTTGGAAAGGTTAGAAGTAGGTGAAAGGAGGACTTAGACCTTACAATATTCATCCCTTACTATGGCAGGAAAGGGAGTTCAGCCAGAGAGGGGAGAAGGACTAACAGCTAGAAACAATTTTGGAGAAACTGCTGTCTTAGAAGTCAAAAGCAGACATGTCATATCAGAACCTTGACTTCAGTATCCTGAGAAAAGGAGAATCTAATGGTCAAAAGGATGATGTCATAGGCTTGAAGGGCTGACCCTGGGAATATCTTTTAGAACAAGTGAAGGCTAGCCAGGAAGTCAAACACTCAGACCCAGATGAGACAACAGTTATGAAAGTGCACAAAGGCACTCTTGGTTATATGAGAGGGAAAGAGCCACCAACTTCTTGTTGTGCCATTCCATGAATGGAGGATATTTTAGAGAAGAATATTTTACAGAGAGCTTTGAGTCTGATGATTTTCCAATTTGAAAACACAAATAACAAAATAAAGAAACAATAGTTATAAAAACATACCAGAAATATTTCCCTGCATTTTAAATCTCTCATAAACCATATCCTTTTCGGTAGAGGAAAGACCACATCATGAGTTTATGGCACTGAGTCAGGGCATAGGGCTCTGCTGGATGTCTTATTCGCCTGAGACTAAGTCAGGAAAACAGGCAGATCAACAAGACTTGAAGAATGGAAGCATACTGTATGAATCAGGCCAATCACTGTGTGAAGTCAAGGACATGAGGGTTCTACAATCAGCAACCTATATGTGATACTTTCTATAGCATTAAGTGTCCCTTCTAGAGCAGGAACAGATCTTTATTATAAGAATGGATCATTGGCTCATAGTTTACTTGCTTGGAGAAGCTGAAATGAAGAAATGAGAATCAGAGTCATTCCTGGAAGTAATTATGCCTTGACCATTCAACATATTTAGGAATCAGACAGCATACAGAGAATGAATTGAAATCAAGATTAATTCAATATACAATACCAATAAGGGCTGACGTGGTGGGATAAAGTAGCAAGTAAGTACCGTCCTTGTATGAACATGGATCATACTAAAGAAAAGTCCAGGTTTGTGAAGAAGTAGAGAATTGAGGTATATTTCATTGATAAAATAGGGTGGCAAACACCCTGAAAGGGTGACAAGTGCCAGGCATGGTAGGGATGTTAAGGAAGATGAGGTTCCAGGGAAGGTTGTTTCATTTGAAAAGAAACAGGTGAAGTGAGACATAAGAATGGAAAAATTAATTTGATCACGAACCAGGTGAGAATCATTAAAATATATTGACTGTGTGTTAACGAATATCAAGGCAATGTTTGCAGATTAGTTATAGTAGATACTTGACAAAAAGAGCTAAGGTATAGAATTATCCTTAACGATTAAGATTTATTTTTGTAGGCCAGTGATGCAATGTCTTCAAGCCATGCCTTCTTTTCTCCTTGTCCACATGTTTACCTTTGTTAAAGTTCTCCAAGGAGCAGTCATTCGGCTCCCCGTCTACAGCTTGGGATTTCTTGCCGGCTAGTGTAACTTCCTGCTTTCCATTATTGAAATACCTTCAAATGACGAAGTCAACTATAAATCTCTATTGTTTAAAGAGGATTTGGGGAAGAGTGTTGGTTTAGTCACGCCAAGGAAAGGCTGATAATCAATTTGCTTTAATATATTCTTCTAAACATAGATTTTGTGGGCTGGTATTTAATCTGTGGCTAGCTTTAGGAAAGCGATTCCAGCTAAGGAATAATTTGTGGTATGAGTGCACTATGTCTCCAGTGTATCCAACAGTCAACTAATGTTCTGGGGACATCTGGTAGAAGAAAGAAAGCCAAAAACTAATTGAAAATGAAAGCAAAAGCAGAATTCACAGTGGGTGATGCACAGGTCTTCAGGTTTAGACAGCAAGGGAAAGATAGAAACAGTTTGTTATCATTTTGTCTTCTGGTTCACCAACAATGAGATGATAAAATCTAGGGAAAATTAGAATTGATTGATATTCACAGTGTTCTGCATAGGCTAAAAGGAACTTTGTATATATGTTGCCATTTCTATGGTGTTGAAGCTTATGCTGGTCTAGGTCAGCTTTTCCACACCAACAGGTCTAGAAATCAACAAAGGACCTCTTCAGATATATACATATACATACGCACAAAGGTACCGAGTGTGTGTCTTTCCATTGCTTTTCATTTTAAGGGTGACCTAGAGCAGTGGTTATCAATCTTCCTAATGCTGTGACCCTTCAATAAAGTTCTTCATGTTGTTGTGACCACCAACCATAAAATTATTTTCATTGCTACTTCATAGCTGTAATTTTGCTACCATTATGAATTGTAATATAAATATCTGTATTTTTGATGATCTTAGGCGACCCCTGTAAAAGAGTCATTTGACCCCAAAAGTGTTTGAGACCCACAGGTTGAAAGCCACTGACCTAGAGCATCAGAGTTTATCAGTAAAAAAGAACACTTATGTGGTACTTTTCAATAATATTGGATATTGTACCTAGGGTTGAATTTATGATGAAAATTTCTTTGCTTTATTTTCAGTCATCCGTTTCCAATTTTTGTTTCTCTATTTTTATTTTTTTGCCTTAAATTCACTATGTAGCTAAGAATGGCCTTGAACTTCTGACCCTCCACAATTCTGTTTTCTGAGTCTTGGAGTTGCATCCCTATGTCAGCATTTCCAGCTTTTGGTGTTTTGTTATAGGTCATCCATAAGTTTCACAGGTTGTTGTTGAACTCACTCGTTAGCCCAGAATGGCCTTGTATTTGCAGTGTAACTGCCTCCCCCTCCTTCTTAGGTAGGATTAAAAGTCTGTGCAAGTATGGCCTACAAACACAAGCATTAGTCAAAACAATGGCATTTGAACCAAGAGTTTTTAGAACCGGTGAGGCTTTCAGTTTATGGACTGGAGCAGAAAATTTAGAGTAACTACCGAAACTTTAGTTTCCCTTCTTTTAATTGTATTTAGTTGAGATTTCTTGAACCAAGAGAGTATAAGAGAAAAAGAATAGAAAGGGCCATTCAGTGGGCATAAGAAAGAGCTAGAAGACAGTGAGAGGGCAGAAATACTGAGCAGGTTCTACTTATTGCTCACAAGGATCAAAAGACAGCAGGAACAAAACAACTTCTCTGCATTCAGTCCTCAGCCACTCTTTCTAAGTGGTAGGGGAGGTTCTAAGGGTGCTGGGGCAACAGTGAGACTAAAGTAACCCACTTCTCTTCGTCTTGCCCCAACGTACCTGCTCGTAAGTTCAAGAAAGGAAGCCAACTCCTGGATCAACTTGACCTATTTAAAAATCTTTAATCTTTTTTTGGGTTGCTGTAACCATTTTCTTTTTAAAAATAGGCATTCTAAAAATAGCACCTTAGATGACAGAATCAGGCCCCCTCTGAGGGTACAATTAAAAACTGGGATGCATTGTGTTGTACAGTCTACACATAGACTGGCCGAATTCACTGTTGCTTGTTATTACTGATCTAGTTGGTTTTACCTGTTCAGACCTGTCATTTGCAGTGACTACTACTCTTCTTTTGCATATGAATAAGCAAAATACTTTCTGAGATCTGTAGCTAATAGATGGAGCAGGCAGTTTGCCTTGTGAATTTATTGTCACAAATATTCCTTTCCACTGGTAAGGGTAGAGATTCTCTAGAGTTCCTAAGTGACTCACAGACCTTCGTGGTGGTGGATCCTCTTTATTTGGCAACTCTCCAGAGGGTAGCTTCAACAAGTGTCGATAGTGTTGGTGCCATTTTTTTCCATCTTGTGTCTATAATCTGCTACTGTGGCTAATCAGCTCATTCAGTCAGGTTCACATTTCCCATTGTCAACTCTGGAGAACTGAGTCACTGTGCAGTTTTCACTTTGTTGCTATTTTTCTGATGTGATTGCCACACCCACATCTTGAGGACTGGTGGCTGCTTTGTTGTTAAATTGATGGTGATGAGTGTCCCCTTGTTAAATGTGTATTTCCATTCAGTAGTTACATTTTTTTTCTTTTATAGAACCCTCCATAATCAGTTCCAATGCTATCACAATCATCACAGAAAAAAATATAAATAAAATTAACTAACATAAATTGAAAAAATAAATTTAAATTTCTGTCATAGATATGAGCTAGGTACCCCTATTTCCGAGTTAAGACAACTATACTTTTTTTTTTTATTTTGACCATAGTGCATGATAAAAGCGACAGTCCTGGTATTTATTATCAATATAGTGAAAGTAAACAGCTTCCTGCCTCAGTTGCTCAGTGCTTTCCTTGGAACATCTTAGGTCTATATCTTCTGCATGAGCACACAAGTTTAGCTATTCTTTCTATCTTCTAGATAGATTCTGATTTGTGAGTTTACCCCTAAATAAATGACCATCTATTTCTCAATTCTGAGCTAGTGTGGGATTTCTTTTAAGCGTCCTTCCACAGTAAATGTGTGGCATTTTTGCTTCTGTCATATGACAGAGGAAAACATGGGCAGCAGTGATAATGGGAAGAAGGAGTGATGTTTGCAGGAAGAGGCAATGATGCTCTCTGGTCTTACGTTGTAACTCTCTGAAACTTGGGAAAGAAGGTAAATGAGCTTTCCCTACCAGTATCTAATCACACATCTATTAAATAGTAAATATTGTGACTTCATTTTTAAAATAATAATTTAAGTGCTATTCTGGAAAATATAATCAAGTGCTTGGGATATAGTAAAAAGCTTCCTGCACTGTCATGAAGACCAGAGTTCAATCTTTACACCTTTGTAAAAAGCCAGGCATGGTGGTTCATACCCCTGTGATCTCAGCTTGGGAAGAAAAGACTGGCAGGTTCCTGGGGTTTGCTGGCTAGCCAGTCTAGCCATATCTGCAAAATCCAGACTTAGAGAGAGATGCTGTCTCAAAGTAGTAAGGTGGTAAATGACATGCACACACAAAGGAAATTCACCTGGTTGCATTTGAGTTTTCATCTAATAGCTAGTAAGATTCAGAATCTCTGCTAGAGTGTGTCACTGTTCACATGTTCCTTCTCTGCTTTGATGTTCTTTTTCATTATTTAGTACTATCATTTCGCCACTACTGAGAAATGAATGCCAATTCCTAATCGTGTAATCTATAACTATTCTTAGCAGATTCCATCTGGATATAGAAAGCACCAGTGACAGCGTAGCTGCTTCTGCTTGCAGAATAAAGTCTGTAGTATCTGGAATATAATTCATTACAATTTATAGAAGTGTTTCTTATAAATAAATAGTATGGTTTTGTACTTCTCTCATATCAGATTTGTGCTCTGTACATAAGAGGGAACACTATTATTTATAACTGAGGCATTGTAAGCAGTTTGCGTTGCTTTGTCTGAAATCACAGAAGCCACTAATAGCTCAGGTGGACTTTGAAGCCCTGTCTGTTCACACCCAGAACAGTTTTTGCTCCCAATTAGAACACCCTGGTAAGGCATCTTTGAAATAACTGGAGGTATCAGACCCATGCATTGGAAGGCCCCTCCACTGTTACGGGCTCAGCTTTCTTTGTGTTTTCAGGCTGTATGTTTCCCTGATCAGCTCTGCAGTGCTCCGTTCATCTAGTCCACCCCACTGGGCTTAACGCCCTCATTTGTTCAGTGACTTCCAATTTGTTTTTGCAATATTTTGTTCTCCACTGGAGAGTGTCTAAGTGGGTATATCAGGTGGGATGGAGCTACTGGGAGCCGTATGGAAGTACTGTGGCACCCACCCAAGCAATCAGGAGCAGTGATTTCAACGGCAGCATGTGGTAAAGTTGCCCTCTTGAGCCACACTGCAGAGCATGAAAGTCTGAAACGTGCAATGTCAGAGTGAAGGGAATGCAAATATAGGGAACCTGAGCAGTACTTCCTAGTGCAGTCCACGTAATCCAAGGGGAAAACAGGAGCACAAAAGCAGGGAGAGAATGTGTGTAACACTAAATGCTATGGGAACTGATTCTGGACAATTAATTTTGAAGACAACCAAAATGACAAAAATATGGTCTTATTTTACATGCTGCCTAGAACTGAGGATTATCCCAAGACTTGCCATATTTATGAGGCTGCATAGCAGAATTGTGGAGGCCTCTGAACAATGCTTCCTGTCTATGGTTCAGAAGAAACTCTCAATAATCGGGTTCTAAAACTCAGTATTTTTGATTCTGTTGACGGGCTTTCTACATTGCTAACATCTTCCAGAACATTTTTACTTTGTGCTTACATGATTAGCAGGCTCTATTTTGCAATATTTTGAAAGGCTCTGTATTATTCCTCATAGTCAAGTATATGTGAGAGCACTTCCTTATATTGACTACGTACTAATAAGTATGAGCCACAATTATGTTCGGCTTATCGATCTGTCTAAACTTCTATATTTAATAGAGAGTTTGTGGGGAAATCTGCTATTAGCATAAGGTATTCCGTAGATGATATTTGCATGGAATAATGACCATATATTCCAATGTAGATGTTCTGTACATAAGAAAACCATTAATCTTTTTTCAGAACCATGTACAACATGTATCATTTGCTTTCGTCACAGAATTTTATGATTTCTTTAGATAGTAAAATGCTTGCAGTGATAAATTAATGCATGGGCCTCTATAACAACCATTCATTTTGTCAGGTAATCTAGTTTCTTTTCTTTCAAGTTTACCATCTTTTTATTGTAGAACTATATAGTAAATAAGGAAGCTCTATACATAGTTTTAACTCCTATGTGTTATGGATTTGACGTGGTACTTCTAAGTATCTATGTGCCAGTGTTGCAGGATTTGACCACAGCAGTTGATTTGATAAAAGGTGTAGTCAGAGGCATTACAGTGATAGGGGATTTAGTGGGTCCTTCAGATAGTTTTAGAAAAAGTAACAAGTACAATGAACTCACACCAGCTCTCCCTTCCTTCCTTTCTTGTCATGGGTCACTCTTGCTCATGGTCTCAGAATAACTAAAAATCAAAATGTGAATTAATCAGAGACAGAAAATCAGGGCTGATTTCTTGCTCTTAGAATTTTTCACTTCTGACTCTAAAAGCAAAAAAAAAAGTTTATCTTTTTTTAAAAAGCATCTAACTTTGAATATTCTTCTATAGTCTAGGAACATAGGCTAAAATACTGTATTCCATCATTCTTCATTTTTAGTAGCTCATCTCACTCTCAAAACTCAATATCTCCCCCATGTCTCCTCAAGATAAAACCACAACTATACTATTATCTTGATTTGTTTCATCCCAGCCAAGGTTTGCTACTTAAAAACTTGCTCATTTCAGCTCTGTAGGCCCATATTTTATACAAGACAGGCTCTCTGGTCATGCTTAACTTTTAAGGCAGCTGCAATCCTGCCAAACAAACTAGCCACCTAACAAAGACCAGGATGTGTAGCTCCTTCTATTTTGTTAAAATGTAGATCGCTTGGGGAGAGGTGTTGAATCCAAGCTGGTAACTTAGGTTGTAGGTGTTTTGCTAGTCCCATGTCCCCTGAAAAGAAAATATTAATGAGTTTCCACCTTGGTTTACATGGGGGATAAAAAGGTGTTTAAATAATAAATGCGGGTAGATCTTCAGGAATGGATGAAGCCTGAGATGTCCTTCCGATATTGCTTTGTGAACTGTGTCTCATTATTTCCCATGCCTCTGCACCGGTCAAGTTAGGGAAAAATAGTTACTATGTTGGGGCCATGGACCCTGACATAACTCCCCCAAAATTAAACCTTCTTAAACCTAGTCCTATCTTCAGCTCACCTTTTCCCAGCGGTTTTATTTTTATTCTACCTCATATTTTGTTGATCTTTGGAATTAGTTGTAATTAACCTTTAAGAAATACCAAGCTTTTGTTCATCTTTTCTGATGAACTTCAAGGCTACTTTAAGCTCATGCATGTTTATTTTTGGATAGTCTTATTTATTGCCTCAGTTCCTTCTAAGAAGAGATTGTTCACTATGTTTGCACTTCTGAACTATAAAATAGCTTTGCAAGAATAACATGACACATGTGTCATGAGACTATATGGAAGTTCTGAGGCCAAGAGAAGAAAGGGAAAATTATTATATGAACAATAAGTCAAAGATAACAGAGCTAGGGGGACACCGAAGATTTATTTCTTTTTCTTTAAATTTCTCTGTTCTTGTAAGACAATCAAAGGAAAAGTCAGGGTATAATCAGCATTGAGGGATGAAGGAACAGCTTACTTAGTAAGGTCCTTGCCACCTAAGCATGGGGGTCTGTTTTTAAATCCCCAGAACCCACAATATGAAGCCAGATGTAGCAATGTACCTACAATTTGAACTCTAGGGCCTTGGAGAATTGTAGCTGATTAACCAGCAGGTCCAGGTTCAATTAGAAACCTTGTCTCAAAGACTAAAGTGGATAGCAGTGATAGAAGGTGACACATGTCATCAACTTCTGGCCTCTGCATCTGCACCCAAACATGTCTACATATACCTGAAGACTACACGCATGCACACACACATACACACATGCACAATTTACATTAAGAATTGTTCTAAATTAGATTAGTGTTCATGAGAAATTTGTGTTTTAGAAATTATTTTTACAGTTTACACAGACAACAAGGTGATTGGATTAGTGCAGTTCTTCTACCTGTGTAAGAAATATGTAAATATAGAATTTAAACATTTGCCAGGAAAAATTATAGGTGGGGTAGGTATAAAATACTTAGCCTATCTCTACATTAGATACTCTACTCCTTATTGCTATTCAGTCCTTTTTTATTAGTATGCTTTTGATAACTCACATAGATTTTCTGATAAATAACAAAGCCCCCAAATGTATCAAAACTAAAAATGATAAATAAAGATTTGTGACTGTCCTTTGGGGTTAAAATATGGGAATACTATGTTTTTTTCCATTTAAAACATTGCAGAATGCCTTTTCATTGATTTGAAGCCATACACTGTGATTTTATCTTCTTGTTGATGCAGAAGCTTATGTTACATTGAAAGGGTTCCTGAGTGTGCAGGTTGCTTAGCTGGATGATCACATTGAAAGCAAACTGACCAGAGGAGAACACATCAAATGACTAAGGACTGCTCATTGTGCAAAGGTGTTTTGGGCAGATAATATTGTGGGGGATAACATACCTTTTTAATGTTACACATAAAATATAAATCAACAGAAACTTCAGTAAAGAATTTCTGAAAAAATTGCTAAATAATTGCTAAATAAAAATTAATAGGCTTCTAAACCTAAAAACTGCTGTTTCAGAGACTTGGAAAAGGAAGGCATGGCTTCAAAGTCAGATGATTATACCTTTGCCAAGTATGTAAAATTTAGATGAAGACAAAATGTGAAAATTGGGATAAGTAAGGTGTCATTTTTTAATATCCTTTAATGGAAAAGGGAATTGTGAAATGTAGGAAGACAAAGAAAATTAAGGAAAGAAGCTAAAAGTGAATATAAATAGTGTTTTAGAATGCCATTAGAATAATGACAGAATTAGAGAATGCAAGTTATTTCCAATACTATGAATATATGAATTTCTCTGAAACAATAGGAAGATGAGATTAGATCAAGAGAGATTTTAAAGGTCATGGTAAGCCATTAGAGTTTACTTGGTAACTTATTTCTGTAACTGTGCATTAGATGTTTTAGAGGTGTAAAGACT
Organism: Ellobius talpinus; assembly: GCA_001685095.1. NCBI lineage: Eukaryota > Metazoa > Chordata > Mammalia > Rodentia > Cricetidae > Ellobius > Ellobius talpinus. Next base: position 11,895 of record LOJH01042768.1, read on the forward strand.
TGCAGAGGGTAATAGGATGATGTGTTGGCAGAGTTTGTTATTCTAAAAATAGGATCAAGCAGGGAGAAAGGCTTTGATTAAGGTAGTAGGTTGTAGGCTAAGTTAGGATAAAGAGAATAAACTATTACTGAATGAGTTTCTTATTTAAGAGTCAGTGGTGGTACATGCATTTAATCCCAGCACTTGGGAGGCAGAGACAGGCGGATCTCTGTGAGTTCGAGGC
>LOJH01042769.1:11009-21728 GCA_001685095.1 Ellobius talpinus
CACACACACACACACACACACACACACACACACACACACACGCGCGCGCGCACCAGGACTGACAATGTTTCACTGGGGGGCTTCCATTCATCTCAATTTTTAAACATATACAACATTAGAGTATAAGGGGGTATGATTAAATTCTATAAAATCATTAATTCTGTAGATAGAAAGGGAGACAATATAATTCACTTAAAATTCAGTGGAAACTGGGACTGAAGGTGTGACATATTAGCATGTATGAAGTCCTATGTTTGATTCTATACACACACACAGTTTCATTAAGGGGCATGTAGAAGTGTGTAGCAGACAAGAAACATCAAAATAGTGAATTAAAGTGCCCTCATTTTAAAATCTTTCTAAGATGATGTGTGCTGGAAGCCATCATGATTTCTTCCTTTTTTTTTTTTATTATGTATACAACATTCTCCATGTATGCCCGCCCGCCAGAAGAGGGAGCCCGATCTCATTACAGATGGCTGTGAGCCACCTTGTGGTTGCTGGGAATTGAACTCAGGACCTCTGGAAGAGCAGCCAGTGCTCTTAACCACTGAGCCATCTCTCCAGCCCGATTTCTTTTTTTTTAAATGACTTTTCAAGTACTTATGTTCTGAATTTTATAATATGCTCTTAAGTTGTAAAATATAAAGTTAAATCAAAATTCTTTTGTTAATTTTTGGTAGAATCACGTATCTTCTTGTAATACAGGAGCAGTACAGCCTCAAGTTCCAGAGGAAATGGGAACCATTGTAAATCTGAGGGTCAGGAGGAACCCTCTGTCCCACAGAGTTCTACGCAAGCCCCTGAAGGACACAGTGAAACAGGTTAGGTTATTTTTTTCTCTCTAAGCAGAAACCTCGGTGCTGAATAGCCACCTTTTCTTTTCTACTCCCCAACAATGGTTCATTTTTGCTTGTTCTCTGTAGAGTGAGATTTTGTTTTACTTTTAAAATGTACTGTGTGGGGAAATGCCTGTAGAGGTCAGAGGACAACTTTGTGAAGTCTGCTCCCTCTTTTCACCTTGGCTTGGGTTCTAGCGATGAAGCTCAGGTTTCCAGGCTTGCATTTAGCAAGTGTCTTTACCCTCTGAACCATTTTGTCGGGCTCTGGGGTGAGATTTTATTTGAATGTTAAAGGTTTCTGTCACCCAGACAGAATTCAAAGCCATTTATATAAAGGAATGTTGGGATGTTATGGTTGTATGTATTTTTCTCTTAAAAGCTATATTTAATGATGATGAGATTTTATTTGAATGTTAAAGGTTTCTATTACCCAGACAGAATTAAGAGCCATTTATTTAAAGGAATGTTGGGATGTTATGGTTATATTTATTTTTCTCTTAAAAGCTTTATTTAATGATGATGAGGTTTTATTTGAATGTTAAAGGTTTCTATCACTCAGACAGAATTAAGACCCATTTATTTAAAGGAATGTTGGGGTGTTATGTTTATTTTTCTTTAAAAACTAGATTTAATGATAATTTTGTTTAACTCTAGGAGCTCCTGAAGAACTATCAGAGAAAGGAACATTTTCAGAAAACCTCAATCAAAACCAGATAGATATAGGTGAGTTGTCTCTCTGTCTTTAGGAAATTGGCTCATAGACAAACCTACACAGTGTTAATCTGTATAAATCTCTCCAGAAGAAAAGATCACTTCCAAACGATGGCTGTGCCATTTTCCTGTCTTTTAAGGGAATCAGACTTAACATTAGAACATGTCAGTTCCTATGTTAAGTATGTAATGATAAACACATGACTAACTCATACACGACTTTGTTCTCTGACAGCACAATCTACTAACCTCCCAGCTGAGCCATTGGATCCTAATTCAGGAGAAAGGAATGACCCAACTCCTGACAGCCCGTGTGGGGTTCCAGAAGTTACTTTGTCTGAAACAGGCAAGGAGGGTTCCGAGCAGACTGGCACTGAGAGTGCTACCAATCAGACTAGTACCAATCCTGAGCTCCCATCTCAAACAGAAGCCATCAAGCCTTTGGCTCACGAAAACACATCAACCAGGGACTCTGCTCTCCAGGATACAGATGACAGTGATGATGACCCAGTCCTGATCCCCGGTGCAAGATATCGAGCAGGCCCTGGTGATAGGTTGGTATGTTTTTAATTAGCATAGACTATAAAATATGTAATTCACAAGAGCTTGTTTGAAGCCAAATGAGAGGCTCTTCATTTTTACAGTTGTTTCAAGAGGTGTCACAATCAAATATGACACATAGAAATTTTAAACTGCAAATGATTCTACATATTCTTTGAGCAAACTGTATGAAGAAGTGAACAGAAAGTGTCTGTGCTCAGTATCTTCTGCCACTGAGGCTTATGCCTCAATGTGTGGATCAAGAGAAGGGATGTTGAGAATGACTTCCAGGATGATCATGAGGTTGAGGTGACATTTAGTGTTGTCAGATTGTCCTGTAGAGATTATGATTCTTGGTTTTTGTTTGTTTGTTTATTGAACTGGGAGTTGCACTGGGTAGCCCTGGCTGGCCTGGAGTTTGGTCTGTAGACCAGGCTGACCTCGAACTCACAGAGATCCATTTGCCTCTGCCTCCCAAGTGCTGGGATTAAAGGTGTGCACTACTAAGCCTGTTTTTTATTTTATTTTTGTTTGGTTGGTTGGTTTTTGCATTTTGAGACAGGGTTTCTCTGTGTAGCCTTGTCTGTCCTGGAACTCACTCTATAGATCAGGCTGGCCTTCAGGCTAACCTTGAACTCTCAGAGATTCACCACCTGTTTTTATTTTAATGTTACTTTTTTTTTCTTTTTTGTTCTCTCTGGTAGTATGAGTATTCTCTTTTGAGGAATACTATGTTTTTCTGTTTTCTAATAATGTAATAACTCAAATAGGAAAATGAAAAAGTACAATGGGTAATAAATATTGTAGCAATACTAGAAAATTGAATTGTTATTATATTTGTATGATTTTTTCCCATTCTTTGATTATACGTGAGCAGAAGGAAGCATTTTATTTTCAGAGGTAAAAAATCTTTTAATATCTTTTAAAAATCGCTAGGCCTGGTGATGCAGGCCTGTAATCACAGCTACTTGGGAGGTTGCAACAAGAGGATCACAAGTTCCAGGTCTGTCTACAAAGCTTAGTGAGGCTGTCACAAAATAAGAAGTCAAAGGAAAGAGGTGGGAATTACACTCACTTGCTAGCATGTGGGAGGGAGGCCCATGTTCACTCTCTGGTACCCAAGGAAGGATAGTGTGTTGTATCCCATATATATGGGAAACTACCTGTATGATTAGTACCCTCTTACCTCATTGTTCCAAAAAATCCAGTTTTATTGTTGAAGTCATAATTCACACAGGAATGAAGTTCTGTTTGGACCATTTCAGATACTTATGTGTTGAATAGACTTTTATCAAACAATCAGTTTACATTTTTGACATAATTAACAAGACTATATATTATACATGTATAATGAGAAGATTAGTACTCCATTAAAACTTACAATCTAGCCAGGCATGGTAGCTCATACCTGCAATCTGAGTACTTGAAAGAAGAATTTCTGTTTGAGTTTAAGACCAGCTTTTAACTACATAAAGCATTACAGAGTAACCTGGGATAAAGAATGAAATACCTTTAAAAATAAAAAAAAACAGTAACAATGCTGTCAAATTGTTAAGAACATCATTACTTGGGTTTGAATCCACCACCTCCTAACAATGTTTTCCCATATACGGTACTTATTGATTCAAAGGCTTGGTTTCCCTTATATATCAAGTGGGGTTATGAAAATGAGTCAGTCGCAGGACCTGGCTCACATTGAAAATACTGATAATGTCATTAGCAACCAATGTATTTTCTGTGTAAGACTACCTAATCCTGAAAACCAATTGCAGTAAGATTGGCTCTGCCAGCTGCAGCTCAGTGAAACTGCCTCTGCTAACCATGGAAAGAGATATTCCTTCCATCAGCTCTGAAAAATGTTTACTTTGCTAGGATACTTTTCAAATAATCTTTCCTTATATTCCTACTTAAAGATTAATAAAATGCCTTCCACCTGTTAATTATCAACCTCCCATGGTTTTTGATTGATCATTGTTTTGTTTCGAAATAGAATGTTACTATTAGCCCTAGCTGGCTCTGTAACTCAAGCTGACCTTGATCTCTCAATTCAAATGCCAAGGTTACAGGCATGTTGCACCATCCTCTGGCTCAGGATACACACACACACACACACACACACACACACACACACACATGCAAAGAAAACTTTGTTCTATTTCTTTCAAGGTCATTACTACTTAATGTATACAGGTAAAGTTACCAAGCATAGCACAAGTCGAAAATCAAACTGCTGATTTCTAAAACATCACCATTTTTATAATATTTAGATGATTGCTTATTCTCCAAAGGTTTCATCTGCCACGAAGTTGGTACCTGATAACTTGATTAACCTAGAAAACTCAGATGTTGAATTAGATTAGTCAAATATTTAGAAGGTTGGTATTTATGGATAGCAGCATGGAACTGCCTCCTCTTTATGCATGAGCTTAAATTAAACTTTTAAAGACTGGATATTATTTAACAATCTGTATAGTCAGGTTCCTTGACCTAAGTTTGGCCTGTATATTACTTAGCTTTTATAGGACATAAATTTATAGGCTAGTAACAGAAATAATAATAAAATTCTTAATCTTCAGGAAACTTAAAAATTTATTGCAGAAGAAAATATACAAGCCATTCAAAGCAAGAGAAAACTAAGTATCTGAAACTAAGTAAAATGTCGCCGTGTAAATATACCCAACTGAGGTGATGCTAATGCCATTGTAGCGCTCTTTCAGCATTATAACCGGTTCCCTTGAGACTTGGCTTTGTCTTTTCCCAGGTTTGTTGTTGTTTTCATTTGTTTGTTTATTTGGATATGCTTTTTGTTGCCTCATTTTGTAGTCCTGGGGCCTTGAATTCAAAGTAATCTGCTTTAGCCTCTGAAGTCATGGTATTACAGGCATGAGGTACTTCTAGCCTCTCCTCCTAGCTCTTTACCAGAAGCTTGTAAGTGATAAAAACAAGACTCTGGAATCTGGTCTTTCTGTGGTGTCTAGCTTCCCTAGCTCCACTTGCTGTGTAACTAGAGTAAAGAGTGTGCCTGCTGTGTCTGCCCTCTGCATCATCCTGAGGCTGCTGCCATCTTAGTGATGAACCATTTGCCATCGCCTCAGGCCCAGTTTGTTGCTTCTAAATCTGGAAATTATAAATAATTTTATAATAGTAAATAATAGATTGACTTATATTTTAAAAGGAGCAAGTTTTAAGAGAATTGACTTGTAAGAACCCAAATCATTTCCCATCTTGTAAAAGTAGCAATATTTGGGCTACTTTCTGTCTCTGAAGAGGCAAAGGTACATACTACACTTTGGTGAAACACCCAGCTAGCAGAACGCAATCTTAGTCACTCTGTTGCCCTTTCCCACTCTAGGCCCAATCTAGAAGTGCAGTGTGCCATCAAGGTGCCCCAGAACAGTTTCTTGCTGCCATTTAAAAAGCCCAGTCAATTAATTTAGTTAGGGTAGAGAAATGGTCCTCATAGTAAGAATGGTAAAAGTCAAATAGTTAAAAAGTTAAATGTACAGTTAGTTAAATTTTTATTTAAATTTCTCCAAAAAGCTATATAGTATATGTCACAATTTTGCCCTGATTTTAATTTTAATTTTATTGTTTTCTAAATTTAAACTTTTAAATGAAGCCTTAAAAGTTTCATATAGTTAAGCCCTTGATATATATTTAATTTAAAATACCAAACAGCCCTTGTACTGCAGAGTAATGATTTCCATAATTCAACTGCTTGCCTTTTTTTGCATTTTTGAACTTGCTGTGTATTTGAAGGTGGCCTTTAATTCCTGATCCTCCTGCCCCCACCACCAGGGTGTGATTACAAGCAGGGCCACCATACTTGACTATTAGCATTCTTGAAGTTCTGTTTAGTACTAAGCCAGTTTGCATTTTGAGGCTGAAATGAAGCAATGTAAGGCAATGCCTTGAAAAATAAAGGCCACAGCAGCAACACAGATATTTTAAATGTGAGTGCTCTTCTCTAACTATAGCAAGTCTGTGTAAAAACAACTGGAACTCTTTAATAGAGGTATTCAGACTTTTTTCCCAAAGGGCAAGATAATAAATATTTTAGGCTTTGCTAGCCACGAGGTAAAGTGGAAACTATTACATAGGCACTTATATAGCTATTTAAAATTTAACCATTTAAAAATGAGAAAACTGTCCTTAGCTTAAAGGTCATAAAAATAACTGACCAAAATTTAACATAAAAGCAGTTTGCTGGTTCCTGCTTTATAACAAATAGTCACAGAGAGAACCTGGCTATATCTCTTAATGTCTTTACTGGCAGAAATCCAGACTTTTAAAAAAAAATGGGTCCTCTTTTTCTAGGATAAAAGCATAAATCATTAAATAGAAAATAAACTGGTAAAAATACATTGTGTTCACTAATGGTGGTATTAAAAACAAGTAAAATTGGTATGTTTATTCCTTCACTAATTTCATATCCTGGATTTGTGAACATCAGGATGTACCCTGGGAATGAGAAAGTGCCTGGCTTTTCTTTCTTTTCTTTTGAAGACAGGATCTCATGTGTGCAGCCCTGGCTGACCTGGAACTCACTGTGTAGCCCTGGCTGGCCTTGAACTCTGCTCCTGCCTCCAGAGTGCTGGGATTAAAGATGTGCAGTACCACATCCAGCAAGCTTTTTTCTCAGGAAATTTTCTTGTAATCTCCTCTTACAGTGCCAACTTCACCATGGAGTAAATGGAATGATGACTTTTTTTTCTTGATAAATCAAAGAAGAAAACAAAATTACTCTGAAAAAGACAAGCAAATAAGACTTTGTGAAGCCCTTACTTAGTGCACTGAATAGCTAAATTGTTATCGTTCTAATGAGTTCTTCCTAATGATTTAAAGTATTCAGCCCATGTTGCTCCATTAATTATTTTTACCTTTTATTATTTTTATTGAGCTATACATTTTTCTCCACTCTCCTCCCTTCCTCCCCTCTTGCCTTCTACCACGCCATTATTTCTAAAGTATATATCATTTGCAGAGAAATTTTGGTCCATCTAGTCTTTCCAGACTCTGTGGAGCCAGAATTCTTCATACTATAAAAAGAGATGCTGGCATACCAGCATTTCTTCACTCATTGTTTCTGATTCATTTAATGATTCCACTTTATTAAAGAAAATTGCAGGCGAAATCATCAAAGAGAAAACCTAGGGTTCCTAGGGAGTTAAAAGCCCTGGTACTCCATTTGCTTTTTCCTGTTTTGTTGTTCAGAGTCAGCTTCATGGCTTATTTCCCAAAGTGTAGTTCAGCCCCGAGGTTCTGCAACTGTAGGTGTTCAGAGTCAGTCCTGCCGCACATTATGGCAGGATTAGGGCTGACTTATTGGGAAGGAGAAGAGATTCACTGCAGTCTTCCTCTGACCCTGTTCAGTGAGTATATCTGCTTCCTTGACTTCTTCCTGCACATTTGTCACTGTAGGGACGGTCACAGCGGGGAACAGAATCCTTCAGACTGAGATGATTGATGACAAAAGTGGTGATTATAATGCTTTACATATTTGGTTTGTTGAAATCTTCATAAGTGACATTAGTTATTATGTTCCCTTCACTAGATTTAATATCAGAGGAACAGCAGTAGGTGATAGAATAATGAGGTAATTCAGAGTGCTCCTTCATTTCTTCTTTATGGTGGATTTACCAGGTCCTCTCTTTTCACAGCTAACCACCTCACCTATTAACAGTTAATAACCTCCTTTGACCTTGCTGAACTCCTAAGTGCTAAGCATTGTCAACAGGTTGCTTTTCACAGACTGTATTGATCTGCATGTACTGCATGGGAGTAGAATGAAAAGATGTCCTGTGTGCAGATGTGACTGCATTCCCTCCGTGTGGTAACACGTAACTGTTGTCTAATGGGGTCCTTCAAATACCGGTTACTTGCTTTGAAGTTGGTTGAAGAATGCAACTTATGTTTTCTTTAAAACTTGATTGGCATAATAATTAGAAGTTTTTGTTATTCATATGTACTTTTTCTTCAAATCTAATTCTGTGCTATGTTTTAAGATTCTGATTTTTCAATGCCATCTTCTTATAAGTAGCTAAATAATTTAAGACTATCACAGACCAAGTTGATATAGAACCCATAAATACATCCCTAATTGAAAAGCTGGCAGCAGCACACATTTTTTAGTAGAATGTTGAAGTGAGCCCCATATTCTATCGGTCATCTACCCATGCCTGGCTTACTGTAAAAAGTAGCCAAACTAAGAAGTGGCATGTTTTTCTGACCGTATCAGTTTCTAAAACAAAGTAGTACATAAAATATTTAGTAAGAATCCGAATGTAAAAATAGGTGGTTTCCTATACGGAATACAGAAATAGTAAGGTNCGGTCATCTACCCATGCCTGGCTTACTGTAAAAAGTAGCCAAACTAAGAAGTGGCATGTTTTTCTGACCGTATCAGTTTCTAAAACAAAGTAGTACATAAAATATTTAGTAAGAATCCGAATGTAAAAATAGGTGGTTTCCTATACGGAATACAGAAATAGTAAGGTAAGCCAAAAATTAACATAAATCTATAGTAATTCCTCATTAAGACTATCCCCAGTAAATTTGAGTTCAGTTTTGCTTTTTAAAACAAGCTTTATTACTATTATTATATGTATAGTTGAGGGCACATATGGCCTGCACTGTGAGTGTGGCAGCTGAGAACAACTTTGTGGAGGCCCTTTTTTCGCCTCTACCTTTATGAGGGGCCAGGAGATCCAGTGCAGGTCACTAGCTAAGCCACATCACAGGCCCTCATTTTTGTTTTTATGCTGGTGTTTGGAGGCTGTTTTGACATTAAAGCATATTTGAAGTCAATAATTTTGCAAATGATTCTACTACTGACTGTCACTTTTTAATTTAATGACACCAAAATGGAATTTATTTCAGGGCTTTTTGATGTTTTTAACTTACTAAACTTTATACCTGTACTGAAAGCTGGTTTCTGCCTTTAAAATGAAGATTACAACTAAAAAGTAACATGTTGCTTTAACTGAGTCTTACAGAGGCTAAAACTATAAGAGTAGACGATGTAAAAAGCAGTGACTGATGCTGAAACAGAAGATGTTGCCCTTTAGTGAATAAAATTAGACTCATTCTCCACTCAGGCTTTAAGTAGAGATTGCTTAAGTATATTTCTAATTATACAACAGTGTTTTCCTGAGGTCACATGCACACAGCTGCTCTGTTACCCCTTCTATAAATTTCTGCTGAAGTAAATAAGAAAAATAAAACTATCACAGATATGACAGTTCTCACAAGGGACTGTGTTATATTTTATGAATATGCCTTACTGTATTGCAAATGCTACATACCATATTATTTCTTTGAATAATAAATAAAATGGTACTTGTCCTCCTCTCTTTTTCCCTGTGCTCTCATCCTATCTCTTAGTCTGTTGAATAGTCCCCCCTCCCTCTCTCCAGTCTCCTTCATTAGATGTACTTTCTTTTAAGAGATGGATTGGCCAGAGTGGAGTAGATACAGTCCCACAACCTAGTAGTCTCCAGCATTTAGGAGCTTTTTTTTAAAAAACAAAATAAAACAATCTTTTCTCATTTTTCATACCAATCCCAGTTCCTTCTCCCTCCCTTCCACTTCCCCCACCACAGCCCCTATCCACTCCTCAGAGAAGGTAAGGCTTCCCATGGGGAGTCAACAAAGTCTGACACATCACTTTGAAGCAGGACAAAGGCCCTCCCCCCTATATCTAGGCTGAGCAAGGTATTATTCCAAAAAGAAAGAGTTCCAAAAAGCCAGTTCAAGCACTAGGGATAAATCATGGTCCCACTGCCAGTGGCCCCACAGACTGCCCCAGCCATATAACTGTCACCCACATTCAGAGGGCCTAGTTATGGCCTATGTTCCCCACTGTCAGTCCAGAGTCAGGAGTCAGTGAGTATATTTTGCTCAGGTCAGCTGTTTCTGTGGTCTACCCATCATGGTCTTGACCTCTTTGCTCATATTATTGCTCCTCCCTCTCTTTGATTGGACTCTGGGAGTTTGGCCCAGTGCTTAGCGGTTGATCTCTGCATCATCTTCCATTAGTTGCTGGATGAAGGTTCTGTGATGACAATTAAGATCACCAATCTTACTTCAGGGCAAGGCCAGTTTAAGCTCCCTCTCCACTGTTGCTTAGGGTCTTAGCTGGGGTCGTCCTTGTGGATTCCTGGGAATTTCCCTAGTGCCAGGTTTCTTGCTGGTCCCATAATGGCTCCCTCAATCAAGAAATATCTTTCCTTACTGTCCCTCTCTGTCCTTTCCCCATCTTGGCCATCTAGTTCCTTCATGTTCTCCTCCTGCTTCCTTTCTCTCTCCCCCTCCCCCCCACACTCTCAATTTTCTCAGGGGATCTTGTCTATTTCCCCTTCCCAGGGGGATCCATGTATATCTCCCTTAGGGCTCTCCTTGTTACCTGGCTTCTCTGGGGTCGTGGACTGTAGGCTTTCCATCTGCTTCCCTCTTATGAGTGAGTACATTCTGTGTTTCTCTTTCTGAGTCTGGGCTACCTCACTTAGGATGGGTTTTTCTAGTTCCACTCATTTGCCTGCAAATTTCAAGATGTCAACTTCTGAGTAATACGCCATTGTGTAAATGGACCACATTTTCTTTATCCATTCTTCAGTTGAGGGGCATC
>LOJH01042770.1:0-12079 GCA_001685095.1 Ellobius talpinus
AAAAAAATGTCACATGGATGGCTATAAACAGATATCTGAGCTTGTCTTCTACGCAGAAAAATTGCTTTACAATGAAACAAAAACAAGCAAATGAACAAACAACTGGCGAGTAGGAATTACTCATTCTTAGCTCAAGGTATGCAAGCATGTCTGATGGTGTCAAGAATTCCAGTAATCATAAATGTACCATCCTGCCATGGCCACTGTCACCCTGACCCACATCACAGGGTTTTGATCTTTCTGAAATTTGAGTTCGCAAATATTGTTTCAACTTGGAGAAATATATTTTTCCAGTTCTCCAAATCTTCATGGCTGACATGTAAGTGGTCACTAATTCCCAAATTCTGGAATTCCTCATCAGACTACCAGGAGTTTTAGCTCCTCTCTCTGAAGATGTGTTTTGCTCCAGGTAGAAGAACTTAGAGCAACCTGAGGTTGTGTGCATGTGCTGTAGAACTTTCCAGAGCACCCTAACTCTTGCTTTGGGGCTCAGCCATGTCACTTGCTATATCCAACTCCTCCAACTTGAAATAGGGTTATCGCTCTTAAAGGGAACTCATCTAAATCCTTCATCTGGATTATATAAATGCTGTGTTATCATTTCAAAGCAATAGAAAAGACACCGATAACATGTTTCCAGGATTGGATGTTAACCAACCCTTCTTTGTCTCAAACACGAAGAGAAAATGAAATGCGCTGAAGTAAAAGCCCTTTTCACAGCCCTGCGACCAGATCCAAGCAGGGGACTTGCCTTCCTGGTACAAATGAGCATTTCAAAGCCGGAGGGATTAGAGGACAGCCACAAGCAGGCACACTGCCATGGGCTTGATCTGCCCAGGGTGGAAAACTTCTTCTGTTCGCCTAAGAGCACAAACATTGCAGCCCTCACCATGGGTAACTGAGAAAATAACCCAGAAAGGAGTCTCTGGAAACTTGCATCACCTGTTTGGTTTGTGCATCTTCTGCAAGCCCAAGAAATCTGCTCTTTAGTGTTTTTCACTGTTTAGGCTGTTTGGGTTTTGTTTTTATTTTTAAATTCACTGTTTATCTTGGATGCAGCTCAGTGCCCACACAGGAGTGTTAGGCAACTTTTTGCCTCCAAGAGCTGAGACAAAGGTAGACTGGCTTCTCCCCAGATCCACAGCAATGTTTTATTGTGAACACATTTACTTGAGAGCATTGTAAACCTATGGACCAGAAATTCCATGCTAAGAACAAGCATCTAATAAAAGGACTGCCCAGGTATGAGGCATTCCAGACATATTTATGGTCCCAAGGCAAAGATTTTAAATGGTTTTGATCAAAAGTCAAATGAAGCCCTTTCACATGCTCTTACTGAGGAACTCAGCCTGCAGACTGTTCTTAATTGAGAGGCTTTGTGGCCAAAGTGTGTTGGCCTCCAGCCCAATCACAGGACCCCTTGGAACAATTAGGAAAGCCATTAGTTTCATGCCTAATCCCAAGCAACCTTGTCTGAGTCTCTCTCTTTCCTGGGATAGTTCAGTAACACATGAGAGAGAGTGACTCCCACACCTCTCTCCTTTGCTGAAAGCCCCAGGCCATAGCACTGACCCCCTGCAGTGGAGATAGTCTTTAAAAACAAATTTTAAAAAATGAAGATACCATTAACTTTCACCATCAATCTGACTATAGTTCTTTTTATTTTTTTGACTGTAACAATTCTTCCTCTTTTTAAAAAAGAAGAAACATAACTAAGCAACTATAATTCATTTAAATGTTATTATTTCTCCTTAATTATCCTTACTTCTTTTTCATTGTTTATTTTGTGCATGAATGCAGGAGCCATGCAGGTCAGAAGAGGTGTTGGATCCCCTGGAACTGGAGTTATGATGACTGTGGATTAGGAGCTACCCTGTGAGCCCTGGGAATCAAACCCTGGTCCTCTGGAAGAACAGCCAGTGCTCTAACTGTAGAGCCATCTCTTCAGCCCCTTCTTACTCAATGCCTTGTTACACACTTTACACACTCGACTTACAAAACTTTACTGTTTCTGGAGTGTCTAAGCAAACACAGTAATCAGCTATCTTAAAAACATACATTCATATGTTACTTAATTCCTTAAAGAGTTACTCTGTATTTTTATCTTTAAAAAAAAGCAACCAAAGAGAAAACAGAACAAGAGAATCTTTAAAAGCATTTGTTTTCCTTTCCCTATAAATATGAGTAAAACCTGGATAAATGCAAGCCCCATCCTCCATCTTAGGCTGGTTTCTGCATTTCCATTTTTGCATATTATGATTGGTTTGGGCTCTGTGGAAAATATTTTAAGAAATAACATGAAAGAAACATCAGAACCAGTTTGTTAAATAAAATAAATGTGTGTCTCCATATAAGATCGGTTATAGCAACATCTTCAGTGTTGAGGATGGCAATGCACTTTTCAAGGACCCTGGGGAAATTTCATTTCTTTTCATTGTTTATCACTTTGGTTTTGGTTTTGGCTGTATTTTTCTTCGCTGTTTCGAATCTCTTCAGGAGTCTCCACTCTGCCAGATAACGCAAAATAGTTCATCAGTTAATAAGATCTCCCTGTCTTCTGGCTTTCGACAATTTTCCTGTTTAAACAAAGTCCTGCCTCCGTGAACTTTAGGCCTGTCCAAGACTTGAATAAAAACTCTCCAAATTAGGACCTAAGAATTCTATCTAAAAGAAAGTCAAGTGAAAATTACCTTGACTAAAATCAATGTTTTCTGCGATTTTTTTAAGATGTATACATCTTTAAAAGTAATGGGTTTAATCTGAAGCCGATAATGACATTCAACGTATTTATTGCCCTCCGACAAATAAGCCCAGTTTGGCCTGGGACATTCAGAGTCCATCGTGGGGAACCGCAGCTGGCAGGAAGGAGCTGTAAGGCCTGCGGCAGCAGCTGATGCTGCCGCAGTAGGAGGGCCTGACCTTTCCACCTCTGCAGCTCCAGCTAGGACTAAGGAAGCAGAAGCAAAGAACAAAGATTCAGAGGAGCCTGGTGACTGCAAGAGCTTTGGTCTTCCTGAATAGCTCCCTTTTGCAACAGGTTGGGTCAAAAGCTGGACTCATTAACACAAAGCAGACGAGAAGTGCCACAGCTGTAGATTCCCTTCACGCCCACACGCTTGGGCCTGTCACAGCCCGGCTAGCTCCCACGCTCTTCGCCCCGCCTTGCTGCGCCTGTACAGGTTTACCCTAGGACGCACGTGGGTCACAAGAACTGTCACAAGAACTGTCCGTCGTAGGAGAGACTGCAGCACCGGACCCAAAAGGCAAGCCTGTAACTGACTCTCTAAGGCCCACGTGAAACTATCTTTTGCTGTTTGTAGCAAAATGAAATATTCTTCTTTTAGTACTAAATTTGAACAGATGTCCAAATGTGTTTATTTTTAATTTTGAAAATGGTGAAAAAAATTTAGCTTCTTTATTTAAACGTGCACCGAGAGTTCTTTAAATGCTTGTCGAATGTAAAAAAAAATGAAAAAGCTGAATAATAGCAGAGATATTTCATCTTTTGGGAAAATATGATCCGAAGTGATATAGAGGGGGTCAATTATGAAGACAATAATTACTTACTTTACATGATTTCAGCAAATACTTACAGGTATAGCTGAAACTAAGCCATTATTCCGTATGCATAAAGACTTTCTGGTTTTAATGTAATCTTTTGCATGTTTTCTTTTTCTTTCATAATTGCAAAAAGTCCGTAAACTGACTTTTCAGAGTTGAAACAGTCTAAACAATATACACAAATAAACCTGGATTTTGCTATTTCAAGTAGAGACTCTAACGATGAAATGTGCCTTGACTTTTTCCAAGGACGCCCTTTGTCACAGATGCGTTCTCCCTATGAACACAACCCAGGCTCTGTGTGCCTTTCATCAGTTCCGATACACCCTCACCCCTGCTTCCTCAGAAGAACTAGAGTACCACCTCAGCTCAGGGTTCTTATCTAGCAAAGGTGTTGGATTTCCACGCGCCCTATCGGAGCTCTTGGCGCGTTGTCCAGAGGGCAGAGCAGGACGATGTCATCTTGCTTGCCTAATGTTCACTGCTACCCTGTAGTCTTGTGGAGCTCTTGACTCATTCACAATTCAAGGTGACAAAATGGACAGTGCTGCTTTATTAATGGTTTATTTTTTATTTAGTTAAAACAAATACAAAGTGCTCATAAATGTATAAATTATAAAAACCTCTGATATGGTGTGTTTTTCCATCAAGGCCACAAAAAGTAAGCCAAAAGAAAACAGCAAACACCCTCTGCTGTTTACAGATTCTAAATACACAAACTGTTTACTATTCAACTGGATTTCGGTGTGTTTTACTTTCTTGTCCCACTGTAACGCAACTTTCAGTTTCACCCTTCCCATCACGGCTATTATGACCAGCCTTTGCCACAAAACGTCTGTGTATCTTTGAATCACACCATTGTTTTCTCCTTCTCTGGTTCATCTCCAGCAGTCCACAGATAGTGAAACCTAGTATCTCTAAGTCCTTCACACTTGAACTCCTGGATGTTTCTCCCCATTAATAGAAGAGCGATAATCCAGGTTTCCCACAAGCCCCTGCTTCTTCTCTGCAGAGGTTAGATCTGCAATAACATAATAGCCATCAGGCATGCACAGCCCATTTTAAGGAGGATCTGAATTATATACTTGTAAAATTTATGTTTCTATGCTGAGGAAAGTGACTGTTGGTATATTTCTATAGACAGATATATATATTAAATTTCAAGTAATTAATATGAAAAATGCAATGAATATCAGCTATTTTATTATCATATTAGGTTAAGATGAAGTACTTTACACGCAGTGTATTAAGTGAATTATGTGCTAAAATTATTTCATGGCTGGAGAGGTGGCTCAGAGGTTAAGAGCACTTGCTTCTCTTGCAAAGGACCCAGGTTTATTTCCTAGCACCCATGTGGTAGTTCACAACCATCTGCCATTTGACTTTCGATGCATCTGATACCCTCTTCAGATCTTCTCAGATACCATCTACACACATGATGCACATACATATGTGTAGAAAAACACTCATGCATAAAAATAAAATGAATGCACTTAATGGAAACATTTTTATTGTTTTTATTGAACTATATATTTTTCTCTTCTCCCCTCCATCTCCCCTCCCCTTCTATCTTCTCCTATGATCCCCATGCTCCCAATCTACTCAAGAGATATTGTCTTTTTCTACTTCTTGTGTAGTTTAGATCCATGTATGAATCTCTTGGGTCCTCTCTGTTATCTAGGTTCTCTGGGATTGTGAATTATAGACTGGTTTTTCTTTGCTTTTTGTCTAAAAGCCAATTAAGAGTGAGTAAATATTTTATTTGTCTTTCTATGTCTGGGTTACCTCACTCAGTATGATGTTTTCTATCCATCCATTTGCCCGCAAATTCTAAGACATCATTTTTTCTGGCTGTGTAGTACTCCATTGCATAAATGTATCACATCTTCTTTATCCATTCTTTGGTCGAGGGGCATTTAGGTTGTAATTGGAAACATTTTTTAAATTGAAATAAAACTATTTCAATATTTTTAATCAGGTATATATGTGTTTGTCTGTGTGTGACTATGCCCTTATGAATACAGATACCCATAAAATCCAGAAAAAAAAAGGATTGTATCCCTTAGAACTGGAGATGGGAGTGATTGTGGGCCACCTGATATAGGTGCTGGGAACCAAACTTGGGTCCTTTGCAAGAACAGTACACATTCTTAACTACTGGGCTCTGTTTTCAGTGTCTCTCTTACTTTTTAAAATGCAATCATTAAAAGTTTTAAATTTCCTTTGCAGCTTATATTTCTATTGGTTAGAAACAGCTTAGAATTAAATCCCTGAATATCATACCATGAGATTTCAAAATTTCCTTCTCGAATCTTTTTCATCTCTCCCCTCTACATAATCTGCTGTTCTCACAAGTCCATAGTGCAAGGTCAAGAAGCTGTCTTGAACTTACATTCCTGTAGTCAGTTTCCAAACAATAATCACTGAATGACGATTTGGGGCCAGGTGTTTTTTCAGAAACTCTGGGTAACCTTGGGATTCTGAATAGCATCCATATATCACTACAGTTAAGGCTGAAGATATGAATTGATAAGATACAAGCTTGCAAGGCAGAATGGCCATCATTAAACAGCTTGTGTGACATCCAGCATTTATGCTGAAGACAATAATGATTTTCAAGTTGTAAATTAGGAAGTGACACTGG
The DNA here is from genome assembly GCA_001685095.1 of Ellobius talpinus. Classification (NCBI taxonomy): domain Eukaryota; kingdom Metazoa; phylum Chordata; class Mammalia; order Rodentia; family Cricetidae; genus Ellobius; species Ellobius talpinus. The sequence continues at coordinate 6,206 of LOJH01042770.1, forward strand.
CTATTCCTGCAACTAAATATGTCCAAAATTGAATTAAATCTTGTTCTGCCCTGTAGCCATGAACCCCAAATCATTTTTGGCTCAGTAAAAAGTAGTGTCTATGGCAGTCCTCCCCAGGATCATGCCTGAATTTAAAAAGCCATCCTTACTTGTCCAGTTTTATGTCTAATGTACCAGCAGAAACTATGGGCTTGACTTTTAAACCATAACCCTTTACAGCCCAATTTCAGGCCAATAAGTGATCTGTAAGAATGCAGACCAAAGCATTCTACTCTTTGTTAAAGATATCAGTGGTCCCTCATTATTTTTAGAGTAAAACCTAGACTCCTGCTACAGTCTCGACACCTCTGCTCTTTAGTGCCTACATCTTTATTCTGTTCGCTCCAGCTCTCCGCCTGCTCCTAAAAGATAGTGTATTTATCAGATTTCCATTACCTCAAAAAGATACCAGGGAGAATCATCTTAAAAGGGAAAACATGTCTTGACTGATGGCTCCAGAGGTTTCAGACTCTAACACTTGTTTCTGGGTCCCAGGATGAGACCACACATCATGGTAAGAAGCTCACGGTGGAAGAAGGTGCTTGTATTTCAAGGCTTACTCCCGTGACACAGCCTATGAAGCTGACTCAGTCATGAACCAATCCGTTGTTGAAATTTCAGTCCATATGACCCAAGTACTTCCCAAAGCCCCACCTTCGAACACCAAAGTCACCTCTTGCTCCAAAGGGAACCACGTCTTAGCTCAGGATTTTTGCCTCAGTCTGTCTATGACAGCCTACTCACTTACTTATAAACCATTTCCTATTTTAGGGGGAACTCTGTCTAATGGATTCTTCCTAGAAATCAGGGAGAGATCAGGGCCATGGTGTGTGATTTTCTAGTTTTCCCTTATCAATATCTCCTGTATTTTAAGACCTAGTCTGACTATATTTCCCCACTACCATGTCTCATGTATTGTTGAAGACTGCCCTTGACAAAATCACTTCTTACCAGGGTAGGGGCATGGAAATAGAAAAAATTATATGAAGACACAGAAAAATATTAAGACAGAAAACATCAGACAGTATCCAGAGGATATTTCGGGATTGAGAACTGGCCTCCATAATGTATCCATCTTGACTCCTTTTATCAGACACTGTCTGAAGAAAGTAGTCTAGTTGCCTACCTGTGACTTTCCTGGTCATATATCTTCCTTCCCGAAGAAGCATTTGACCCCATAACCTTTTTGATGTAGACATCAACAAAATCACTCTGGTGTAATGTATCAAGCAGGGGGTACAAATGCATTCTCTTACATTTGTCACCCATGTCTCTTACATTGCTACCCATGTCTCTCAAGTATACACCAATAGAGTATAGGTTTTAGGACAGCAAAGATTTGAGTAACCTTATTGTCATACCATGGACTTAATCGTTTCTAAATCTCAGTAGTTTATTTTCTTAAAGTATGGTTCTGATTCTCATAAAAGTCCTGTGTAATGCTTTGAAAAATGAAATGTATTATAGAACATTTCATCCATCAAATGTCTGTCATCCTACCAGTCCAGATCAAGTGACAATTGTGCTTGCATGCATCAGCAGAGAAGAGCTGAAACTGCTTCAAGCAATTAAGTTGCTTATAGCTCCTTGTTTGACAAAAATTGGCTAGAGAAGCTCATCACAAAATTGAAGAAAGAATGAGGCGTGTAAAAAGAGAACTCCAGCATAACCCTATTTGTTTAGCTACTGAAAAGGAGAATTTCGCAGCTCTACCCAGAAGAGATCAGTAGTGGANGAATATTCCCAGGGTTCTGTGAGGGGTGGGGGTGGAGGGTGGGAGGGAGACTGGGGTACAGGTAGTAAGACTATCATTTGAGTTCTGGCGTAGATAATCAAGTAAAGTGACATTTGTTGTTTTTCTCAGAAAAGGTCATTGATGGAGAAATCTGCTGAGAATTCATTAGCGAATTAGCAATTTTAAAAACTCTTTTAAAATAGTGTCGCTCAGATAAAGTATATATTATAGAAAATACCTGAAGGTCATCTAAGTTTTGAAGAAGGCAGGAGAAAAAGGAAGAAGACACATGTAAACAGGCTGCATTCAGAGAACTAGGGAATTGAGCATGTGGGAGATGGCTCTAAGGCGTGTGGAAGGGGACCACATACCAAAATGGGAAGAGACATGTACAAAGAAAAGATGTCTGTATAATTTGGGCAGTGGAAGGAAGGGGCAAACTCAGGCAAGTCACGGTTGGGAGCTTCAGGGTCAGGATGGGAGATGATTAAGGGTGGAGAGATTCATAGTTGGTTGAGTAAAGGAAGAGGTGAAAGAAAGGTTTGAAGGCATTGGAAAGAAACTATGGTGGCAGATAGAGTCCATTCTTTTAAAGGGAAGTAACTAGAACCATGGAGGAGACACTGGCCTCCTTCTTGAGGAAGAAGAGCAGTTCATCAGCTGGAGGATATGCCGGCAAGGCAATCCTGTCAGGACAGAGAAACAGAGGTTGAGCCATTTTTACGATTCTGGCCTTGATGTTTTGCCTGAGAGTAAAGGAGCTGCAGTCAGCATGGAGCCTGTTATTCTGCCTCCATATTGCATATCTATGCAAAGTTTGGGACAAGCGTGATATCACCAGTTCCAGAGCAAAAGAGAAGGAATGGCTGCCCTGCATTAAGGTGGGAATGTTGGGAGTGATCGAGGTGCAAATGCAGAAGTCGGTGCCTGCAGACCTTGCTGTGGACTTTAAGGACACCACTGTGCTCTGTAGGGGTCCCTAGATAAACTCCAGTGTCAGGCATCAATCAGCTTCTGCTCTTACTCTGTGGAGTTCCCTGAGTTCCCTTCAGTTCAGTAGGTAAAGAATACAGAGTAGGGGGGCTGGAGAGATGGCTCAGCGGTTGGTTAAGAGCATTGCCTGTTCTTCCAAAGGTCCTGAGTTCAATTCCCAGCAACCATATGGTGGCTTGCAACCATCTAAAATGAAGTCTGGTGCCTTCTTCTGGCCTGCAGGCATACACGCAGATGAGATATTGTATAATAAATAATTAAATAAATAAATACACAGTAAAGTCTACCTTTAAATCTTTTTATGACTTAACCAAAATGAGAATTTTATTAACCCTTTCTTGAGAGTTGGTCAGCTTATTTATTCCGGTATTAATATTGTTTCTCTGATGGGAATGCTGATATCATTTTCTCGGAGTCTGGTCAAACATCAGCTGTTCGTAACCACATTCTAAAGCCAGGCATGCAAGAGAAAGAGGGAAATGTCAGAGGAGGCAGAGGCACACAGGGCAAACAGCATTTGAGCAGTACCTTCAGAACCAAAGTTATTCAGCTGGGAAAGGAATGCTCTCCTTGGGTCTGCTCATCATCACTTGACTGGGTGGTAGCATCAGCGTACATGCCAAGGCCGTTGGGAGAGAGTAACTAAATGTGCTCTTCTTCCTCATTCTTCTGTTTAAAAAAAATCAAAAAGGTTATTTGAATTCTGTACAAAGAAGAATAGTAGATGAAAGAGGTTGTAAGATTCTTCTATGCAGCTTATGAAAATGAACTCTAAGACTACAGAATGTTACTTCTTATTGGAAACACCTGCAGCTGGATATTCTGTGAAGAACTGGTGGCAGGACTGCCTTATGACAACATGGGCACTTTATTTTAAAGCAGAAAGTGTGGTCTTGCTCACTGATCATTTCTTGTCATATCCCACTCAATTTTCTCCTCTTCAGAAACTTTCCCCAAGTGCCATCAATAAGTGCAATGGTTTGAAAACTTCCAGAGGAAAATATGCCACCTCCCCCTTTTTATCAGCTCTCCCTTTTCCTCCCCCTGACAATCTATATATTCCCAGCTCAAACAAACCCATTTTCATCATTCTTACATCCCCTAAGCCAGGGGTGACTTCTGAAAAGTCAGAAAAACACCCGCCGCACGCACATTTAGCCCTTTACACATAGAGATGCACACAAAAGAATCTCCCCTCCATGTACAAAATCATGCGCAAATGCAAACACCAGACTCCTGCAGCAGGAAGCAAAAGCTCAAGACAAGTGAACTTCTGTGATAAATTTCCCAAACTGTGCCCCAAAATAACCCTTTTGCACATAAAACATCACTTCATTGTAAAAACCCTTACCATCTGGTTATTGTCAGGTCTTGCAAGTGCATAAAAGAAGGCTGTTTTTATACTTTGATTTATTTTTCTTTCACCAAATATGCTGAGATTCTTCCCCACCGTGTGTATTGTGTCTCTAAAACACATATTTAGCCCTCCCTGCCCAGATAATCTTAGAAGAACTACACAAAGACTTGACTGTTGCTTTCCACCCATCCCTTCAGCACTGGGACAGGCAGCATTCACTATCTGAAATGATAAGGTCTGAAATTTTGACAGTGTATGATTCTAAACTGGTTGTTCTTATACAAATCCAGGCCACAGTGGCCATACCCAGCTATTGCATGCATTCTGACACAGAATGTTGACACCTTGGGAAAATGAATCGACAGTTCCAACGTGGACTGTAGCCCAGAACTGTGCCCAGTGACCTTGTCTAGAGATGATCCTGATAAAACCCTGCTCTCAGTGCCAGCATTTCCAAGTTTCCAAATGCAGAGGCAGCACTAAGAATTTCTTCTGCACACAATCCTAGCACAGCTGCTCTTGTTTCCCTAATACTGAAAAGAGCAGAAACACATCTGTTTCCACGCTTTGCTGTTGAAAGCTCACCAAAAAGTATGCATCCAATAGTTTTATCCAAATAGACACAGGCATGTCGGGTCAAAAGCACAGAGAGGCTATATGATGGCTTGGTTTCCAGGTTGTGCAAGAAATTCACGTTTTGTGTTTGATGTCATGCCTAAATCCAATCTTCTTCTCCTGGGACTGCGTTCTGAATGAGGTCCCACAGTGTCTCCTGGAGCGTCGCTGCGGTCTGTTGAAGTTTGTGATTTTTAGGATGCCAGCTGTGACAATTCATTAATGCTGCATGATTTCAGGTAGCTCACAGATAATAGTGAATCGCAGTAATAGCTGTTCAGTCTTCAGAGCAGAGAAAGCTGAGGAAGTATAAGTGCGTGTGTCACTGCATATATGATGTCACAGATAGAAGCAAAGCGCTGTTCGTGTTTTTGTTGTTACTCTACATATTTCTTTAAGTTTTTATTTCTTTTTCTTTTTGACTAAAGTCAGTTTGAAAGATGTTAATTTTTAAATTAACATATAGCATCTGTACTTGCAGATGAGGTAAGGTAGAGTATTTCAATTTGATACTCACAGTCAATGTATAGAAATCAATAATGGGAATTAGAATTTCTTCTTTCTCAAATACTGTCAATTCTACATGGGGGATGGACCTTCAAATATTTCCTTTGGGTAATGATTTGTGTTTGCTTTATTCAATGAATGTTTTTTTGTCTGGAATAGCAGAATGTATATTATGATTTCTGTCATTTGTCGGAGTGAGAGAAAGCATGGAGCTTCACAGCATAGGGAATTCTGTAGACATCAAAGAAGAGGTTTTCAAACTTGTCTTTTCGGGAGTCCCACTGGGGGTAACAGGTGGATGGGAGGTGAGAAGTGTGATCAATTGGGGAGGTTTGGGAGGAGAACAAAAGAAGGTGGCTGGCTTTCATCTGGGAGTTTGTTTCAACCATACCAAATAGACATTTAAAATAAATCATCGCACACTGTTTAATAATGTTTAATATTATTCGACGTATTTAAAATGAGAATAAACATGTTTGAAATCCACCTATCTATACAATTAAAATGCTATTAGTCTTATAATGGAATCTTCTGGATGACTTCCTTTGACTTGTTACTGCTTCCAGGATCTTCCATCTCACGGAAGCATTTAAACAATCATCAAGGTGGCAAAAGGCCTTGATCTTTG
>LOJH01042771.1:0-12015 GCA_001685095.1 Ellobius talpinus
TGGGTCTTGAGGTAGGTTGTTTCCTAATTTTCTGAGAAATCATCATACTAATATACAAAGTGGCTRTACAATTCTGCACTTCCACCAGCAAYGGAGGAGTGTTTCCTTTACCCCACATCCTCTCCAGCTTAAGCTGTTATCAGTATTTTTAATCTTGGCCATTCTTACAGGTATAAAATGGAATCTCAGAGTTGTTTTGATTTGCATTGCTCTGATTGAAAGATGTTGAGCATTTCCTTAAGTGTCTTTCAGCCATTTTAGAGTCATCTGTTGAGAGTTCTCTGTATAGACCTGTAACTCATTTTCTTTATTGGATTATTTGTTCTTTTGAATTGATCTTGTATCCTCTGACATTACTGAAGGTGTTTATGAGTTGTAGAAGTTTATTGGTAAAATTTTTGGAATCACTCATGTAAACTATCATATCATCAGTAAATAGTGAAAGTCTGACTTCTTTTTCAATTTGAATCCCCATTTGTTGTCTCATTGCTCTAGCTAGAACCTCCAATACTATACTGAATATATTTCAGTGGTATTGATTTGAGTTTTTCTCCACTTGGTTTGATGTTGACTGTTAGCTTGCTGTATATTGTTTTATTATATTTAGGTATGTTCCTTGTATTCTTAATCTCTCCAAGACCTTTATCATGCAGGGATGTTGTATTTTATTGAAGGCTTTTTCAGCATTTAATGAGATGATCATGTTTTTTTTCAGTTGGTTTATATAGTGGATTTAGGTGATGTCTGTCTTTGAGGTTGAGGCGTGTTTCTTGAATGCAGCAGAAGGATGGATTCTGTTTTTGTATCTAATCTTTTAGCCTGTGTCTTTTTATAGGTGAGTTGAGTCTATTTATATTAATGGATATTAATGACTAATGGTTGTTAGTTCCTGTTATTTTAGTTTTTGTTGTTGATGATCTTATTGTGTGTGTTTTTCCCTTATTTAGGATTTGCTACAAGATCATGCATTGTCTGTGTTTTGGGGATGTAGCTAATTTCCTTGGGTTGGAGTTTTCTTCTACTACTTTGTGTAGGGCTGATTTTGAGGGTTTAACCTATTTTTAAAACAGGATCTCATGTAGATCAGGCTATACTTGAGCTCTTAATTCTCCTGCATCCACTACCCAAGCAGAAGATCATAGACTGGGATAGAATGCAGGTCCTTGTGCATGCTATATGAACAATCTACCAACTGTGCTACAACTGAGCCCTAATAATTTAGGTTCTGCAAGTTTTGGGGGTAGTGGTCAAAGAGTTCATCTATAGTCATCCTAAAGGCTTTTAAAGTATTTCCTCCTTTTCAAACTTCATATCTATATAATATCAGATTTTCTCCAAATAATTAAACCAAAATAGTAAATTATAAGTAGAAATGTTTTTGTATACATATTATTTTTTTCTTTTTACTATTATTTGTGTCTTTCATATCATGCATCTCCATCCCATTCATTTCCTTGTCTCTTTATATCCACCATCTGCCCTTGCAACCTCACCCTAAAACAAAACAAAATAAAATAAAATTTAAGAGAAAAAAGAAAAAAAGAGAAGAAAAAAATCAATCTTGTCATGGAAGCTGTAGTGTGACAGAGTCACACAGTAAACCCCTTTATGCATATATCTTTACTTGCAACTCTTCATTGAAAAGAGTCATCGGTCTAGGTCAAGGCCTCTGGTTTCAGCTAAACTATCGATGCTGGGCCCTCACTGCAACTCCTTTTGGTTAACCTGTTGTTGCTCTGTGTTGTGGAACTCCTGCAGCTTTGGAGCTACAGGGCAAGTCCCTTCAATCACAGATGTGGTGGATGTTGGGGTGGGCCAACTCATAACCCTGGTTCTGGGCCTGGCTAGTTGCAGAGTTAGTCAGCCTGCCAGCTCTCCCTTGTCCTCACCATCAGCGTGAACTCTCTTGCACTGCCCTGGTGAGTTCATCCCTATCAGTGAAGAACAAGGGTCGGGGCCAGTTCTCCAGCTTTAACTTCTTAGGGGTCAGCGCTCCCACACCTGCACCTTCAGAGCTATCTCTACTGTGTTTCCCAGGTGTGGCATAAAGGCTACTCTCCCCAGTGCTGCAGCTGATAAGGGGCAGCAACACCTTTCCTGCCCTTGTGACCTCAGGGCCAGCTCTCCCCAGGCACACACTTCCCTGTGACAGATTAGTAATGAGGACAGTTTAGTGCAGGCCCTGAAGTTATAAGTGTGGAAAAGCTGTACCTGTCTACCCCTGCTGCAACACTCAGGTGAGCAAGCCCTGCATTTCACGTGGGCAGCGCAATAGAGCCAGCTCCACTGGCTGAGGTGTGGGCAAACTAGGCTCACCCAATGTTGTGAGCAAATGTGCCATTCTAATTAATTAAATAAATAATTAAATAAGAAAAAGAAGTTATGAGTTTTTGAAGGAGTTGGGGCACAGGGGAAGTGTTGGAGATCTGAGTGGAAAGGGAAGATTATGTGAATAGTATTTGTTTATGAAATTCTTAAAAAATGAAAAATTAAAATGAAATAGTAACAAGAGCAAAATCAATGACACTGAGACAGGAAATTCATAAAAGAAAGCAAATCAATAGGCAAACCCAGAAGATGAAAAATTTTATAAAATTAAGATATGTCAGCCATGTTACCCCCCCCAAAAAATAACTGTGGATAACTCATTGCTATTGTAGTGGCATTTCATTTGTATTTTAATAAATGAAGCTTGCCTGAAGATCAGAAAAGTGAAACAGCCACACTGGCCAGCTTTACAAACTAGACAGCAATGACAGACACCTTTAATCCCAGTAACCATACTAGTTTGCCAGAGAAACCAGGCGGTAGTGGTGCACGCCTTTAATCCCAGAACTAGAGAAGAATATAAGACAGAAGGAGACAGCTCTCGGGCTCAGTCTCATCCTGAGGATTCCTGGTAGCAGGATGGCCATTTAAGACTGAGGTTGAGGTAAGAGCCAATGGCTGGCTGCTTTGCTTTTCTGGTCTTTGGGTTGAACCCCAATATCTGTCTCTGAGGTTTTATTAATCATGCTTCAGCTAATGTCCCAAATGAAAGAGCAGTACACATTCTGGGCCACTGGACAAGACAGCATAACAATTTAAAATTTAAGTCCACTTAATATTTTAAAATTCCCTATCTTCCCAGTTTTCAGGTATCCAGATGCTCACTTATCCTTTGCTGAGTCTTCAGTTAAACCTGCACTGTCGTATTCTGTAGTTACGGTTCTAAGGTCAAAAAGACCAATTTATCTGAATGAAATATAAAAGTTTCAGGCAATTTTCTTTTGCCCAGCAATCTGGCACTCCTCACTACAGGGTCCCTTTCTCCCCATGAGGATCCTGTTTCAATCTAAGGGTTAACACCACATTGACTTATACTCTAACAAGCTTCAGTTTTCTCTTTGGCTTCTAGATCACAATTTAAGTTCTTATTTATTGTTATTTTTCTCAGTATCATCTCCTCACTTCCAGATCGACTTGGTCTTCTTCTTCATGGGTATCCCCATATACACTGGCTGGTTTTATGTGCCAGTTCGGCACAAACTAGCGTTATCAGAGAGGAAGGAGCTTCAGTTGAGGAGATACCGCCATGAGATCAAGCTGTAAGGCCGTCTTAGTGTTTGTTTGTTTGTTCTTATTACTGTGAAGAAACACCATGAACATGATCCAGGCAACTCTTACGAATAAAACATTTGAGATGATGGCTTAAAGTTTCAGAGGTTCCGACCATTGTCATCATCATGGGAAGCATGGCAGTGTGCAGGCAGATATGGTGCTGGCTATGTCTTAACCAGAAGACAGCAAGAAGTCGACGGACTGTCACACTCAGTGAAGCTTAAGAAAAGAGACCTCAAAGCCTACCCCCATATTGACACATTTCCTCTAATAAGACCACCTCTCCTAATAGTACCAATCTCTTTGGGGGTCATTTTCTTCCAAACAAAGGCATTTTCTCAATTAATGATCAACTGGGGAGGGCCCAATCCATTGGAGGTGGTACCATTAGTAGGCTGATGGTCCTCGGCTCTATAAGAAAGCAAACTGAGAAAGCCAAGGAAATCCATGCAGCTGGCATCTCCCCTCCATGGCCCCTGCATCAGCTCCTGCCTCCAGGTCCCAGCCCTGTCTGAGTTTCTGTTCTGACTTCCTCCAATGCTGAACTATTATCTGGAAGTGTAAGCCAAATAAACCGTTTGCTCTGCAATTTGTTTTTTGGCCGCAGTGTTTTGCCATGGCAGTAGAAAACCTAATTGAGACACCATATTTCATGGATGTGAAGCGACTACTTTTTGGAGGGAAAATCTTGATGGTAAATTGCTGTGGATTGCCTTTCTTCATATTTTTCCTGTACTGATCTCAACAGAGAAGTCTTTTATTTTCCCAGGTGAATCTGTACTTCCAAGTTTCTTATTGGGCCTTTATTTTTCTGTTTCTCCCAACAGAGTGTAAAATCCAGAAACATGGAACATTTAGATTTGTACTTTATATACTTTTAAAGCCAAAAACAGTTCCTCAAATATTGTGTACTCCTGATAAGCATGTAGCAAATGAATGAACCCTCCATAAATTGGTGAAATTGATTGGTAAAATTGATTTGTGAAACTTCTGTTCAATTTAGATATTATTGCTTCCTGATAGTCAAAGCACTGACTTTGAGCTTGCACAGAGAACCTTCTATGACAAGATCTAGTCTAGGCAATAAGCTTTTCCTTCAAGTGAAACATTTGTAGCTCAGAGGTGAAAGACACTTGCTCATGGGCACTTGGACCAAAAGTGTCTCATTTCAGGAGCTCAGATCATTCCCTAACCAGACTAATATTCATCTCAAACAAGGAAAATAAACAATGATCATTGATTTGTTACTTTTTTTAAAGTTGGGAGAAACTGTCTAAGTTGTGAGTCAAATAAAAAAAATTGTAAGGAGATGCTTCTGAAATGATTTTCAAATTATACTGTTTTGATCAGTGAAAAAAAATCATTCTTATTTATACACTCTGGCCAGAAAATTTGATCTAGGTAGGAGTCTAAGGCATGCCATTCAAACTGAGTACTATGTCTGCAATTTGTGAAATAGCATCTAGGCAAATAACATATTTTCACTGCTTGATTCTGCTGTAGGGATCTAAATCCATCCTCCTTCCCCATATAAAGCCTCTGATAAAGATGACTCATTTTGTGTCTGTGTCAGATGAGCAACAGGAGATCTTCACATCATTTGTATGTCTTTGAAATGACTCTCTGCATTTCCCTTATCTTGTCAAATAATGACACTTTAGCTTAAGGGTAGCTCTTACCAGCTTTGTACAGTTAAGGTATATAACAAATTGATTTCCAATCATTTTTAGTGCCTCCAAGTTTTGCTTTGGAAATCACATATATGTGAGGGCACGCACTCATCAAATAAACCCACATTTTGACATTCACATTAATATCAAAAGAGGTGATTTAATGAGCAGTGTTCCTGTGGAGAGGAATAAAGAACTCTCAAATGGTAGTATAATCTCCATTGTACCCATTTATAATGCTACCTTGTGAACAGGAGGAAGACTTTCCCTGCAAGATTAGTAACCTGCTGGATGCATGCACAGGGGCAGAGATTGTGTCTGCTGTGATTTTCCCAGGGCTTTCTCTCTGTTCTGTTAGGGTATATGGGAAAGCAAAGCCAAAATAAAACAGGTCCTTGTTTTGAGGAGAAATGAGAAAAACTGGCCTCCTCCCCCATGACTCACTCAGTTGGCTGCGAGGCTCAGAGAGCCTTTTTTAAGACTGGGAGGAGACTGGAGGAGGCAAGGGAAGAGTGCTGGAAGACTATCCAGAAATTAAGTTCTTTTTGCATAGTGCATAGGCTGCTGCCTGTGTGGATTAAATGAAACATTGTTTTGCCAGAAAGCATTCAGCTTTCAGAAAACTGATATTCACAAAGATATGCACCATAATGATTGTGGAAATTGTGTAAGGTTTGGCTGAAAGAATGAACAGTTGAACAGTTGAGAATCCATCCTCTGGATTCAGCTTTTCTTGTCTTAGGAAGTATCCAAAGAAGTTGCAACTTAATAGAGTGTCAGCAAACAGCAGCTGCTTTTACTGTCATGGATTGCTTGTGTGTGTGGATTGCACACACACACACACACACACACACACACACACACTGTGACAAAGTAAATGAGTTTCCTTGTAAGAATCCCAAACCCAAATATAAGCTGCTGCCTATTCCTAGTTTAGGCATCTAAATCCTCTGTTCTCTTTCTCCCCCATTCTCTTATCAGGAGAATAAAGGTAACACTTACGCTAACCATCTATGTACTGTACAAGTTGAGTCAAGAAAAGAACCTTGGGAAACTGAGTGTAATTCTGTGTTAAGAACAAGTCCAAAGGTCAATGGCTGCAATTGGCTGTCTCTGAAATCTAATTATCAGACATGGAGCTAAGGAGAGTTAACTTACATTATAAGATGAACTCTATTAGAACACTGTGAAGCAACAATAGTAGGGGATTCAAAATCCGGAGAAGACCCTATAGTTTAAACCAGACAAGTAAGGGCCTTATTAGGTGTGGAATGCAGTTCTGCACTTGTCCCTTCATACAATCAAACTCTTATTATGAGCTAATATTTGCTGAACTTTTACTACAAGCCACACACCAAACAAACCATTCTGTACATAGTGTTTCATTTAATCCTCACTACACCATTCTCAGGGATAAATTAAATGTCGCTGCTATCATTTTATAGTGAGGAAATCATATTGTCAGTTATTATTACTCTCATTGTACATGAGGCCAGCTCCAGCCCTCATAATGCTTTCCGCTAACTGGGTCAAAAAGAAATCCAGCTGCCCACTCACCACTGGCCCCACAGGGATCTAGGAGAAGGCTATTTATGTTGCCTGCCCATCCCACAGAGCCTGGCACCCAGCTCCCTGGGGGAGGACTGCTCTTTGGAATTTCTGGCACCCACTCCAATCTCCTCCTCCTCATATACTGTTCATCTCTCCCTGTGATATCTGCATTGTTTCTTAGTTCAGGAACGAGCAAACATGGCTCAGGCATAACGGTCTCAAATTAGATATTAGAATCCTGCTATTCTTTGGGAAGAGAGGCTGGAGGTTAATTATTGGAGACAAGATCTTACCTGCAGCCCATCTTCTTTGAAGGACTGTGAAAAGATTTTTTTTTCAATCTACAAGGTCATATTTTCTGTGCAGTTGGGGTTTGCTGCATGTCTCTGGGGCATTTCTCCCCATTTCTGCAGGCCCTTTGATGTTAAGGAGCTGGTAACCTAGGAAATCAGGGGTGTGGGGGAAGAAGGCTTTGGTGGTGCTTATTTGCCAGTGTGATTGTCAGCCTGGTGGGCCGCCTCTGAGATGGTAGGTGTGTGTGATGGTGGGTGAGGGTGCTGGGAGCTTGCTTGCCTATGTTTGCCGGAGCGCTGGCACAGGGGTGTGGGTGTGATTGCAATATGAGTGATGCACACAGGGTAGTTGTCAGGCAACTCAGATTTTTTCCCCTCTGTCTTTTTTGCTTCTTTTTTCTCCTCTAATTTATAGTAGGAAAAGAAATCCTCCTCTGCATCAGTGAGGTGATATTTTTGAAAAGTTTCCAAGAGGATGAATTATGTGCTGTTTCAATTCCTCAGAATTATTGATTCTCCTAGGTTTTGTGACTAATATTTCTTAATGAGAGGTCTTGGGATTTTGATGAAGCTAACAAAGCCAGCCTTGGCTGCTTGTTTCTATGAAAGAGGTATAAGCCTAATGCATCATGATGGAAAGATAGCCTGCACATGTCAATGTTAAGTTTGCATCCAATCCTACTGCCAATTCTGAAATTTTTGTCAGTACTAGTTCCAAATGGGTTTTAGGAAAAAACATCATCTCTATTAATTTTAATACATAAGTTTATGTAATATTGTTTCTTCTGAGGGGTGGACTTAAAATACTTATCCAAGTTCACCATAAGTTGGATCTGAGATTCAAATCAGACCAGTGAGTATCAGATTTAGAAGTGAAACATTGAAGAATAGAGGACATATCTTAGAAACAAAAAATGTAAGTTTTGACTCTTGGCATTAATCTTACTGAGAAAGTTTGAAAGAGAATGGGGTTCATACTAAAGGATTCATGACAACTGAGAGGAGCATCCATATAATTTTGTCTCCTAGATCCAGCTGCTCTAGAAGCTTCTTCTATGCCTCATCATAGAAATCAGTTACTGCCATTGTATTTTAGTCTGACATATTCTTTCTGCCCTAGGAAAATAGTGCTTTTCAATTGGACATTTGTCAACATTGGGAGGTTCTCTCTGCCACTCCCTTATTCCTCTTACTTTCTCTTTCCTTCTCTTTCTCTTTCCCTCTAAATATATATATACATATATTATATTTATTATTATTATATATTTAATATATTATATTAATTATATATTTGTAATATATTGTTGTTGTATTACATGTTATTTTATATATTTCGTATCTATATATTCGATTCTTCTCTCACACAATACATCTCCACCACAGTTTCCCCTCCCTCTACCACCTTCTTCCCTCTCTCCCAGATCCACTCCCCTCCATTTCCTCTTCGGAAAAGACAAAGCTTCTAGGAATCGACGGTCAAAGGGGACTAAACACGGTACAATAACTCAGTGCTGATCTCCTTAAGAACCACAACAGAATTTTTTCTCAGCACCTGTCTTTTCTGTAAGGCTGCACTCACTCTTTTTCTTAACAAACGATACATTTTCATAGCTTGACGCTCCATTTGTCACTTTCTTTCGCTGTTGAGGTGGGAAGAATCGTGGGCATGGACTACGGCAGTGTGAATGCTACCCTGTCCAGATTTCCCTCACCAACAAGCTAGTCCGTTCCTTTTCCATTTATCCACACTCCAGTTCTCAGAAGAACAGGGATCTAGCCATACACATTCTTTGTCAGAAAACAGCATGAATGGCTCTCTCTTAGCCCACTTTCTCATAGAGTTCTTTCCTTCTGAAACTGTTTCTCACCACGTTCTAGTCTTCCAGCCTCACATTTGAGTGGTCTATTGAGCTCTGCTTGCAGCATTCTAGGCTTTTTCTAATTCTTCCTGGAAACCACTTCCAAACCTGTAACAACCACATTGTCCAGTTGCTCCCAGCAAGAGTCCCACTCCTTGGCATCTATTTTCTGTATTAGTTACTTTTTTCATCATTGTGATAAAGCATCTAATGAGAGTAAGTTAGAGGAAAAAAGGTTTATTTTGAGATATAGTTCATTATGACAGGGCCAACATGACATCATATTGTTGTTGAGTGTTGAGGAAGTCATCATATTGCATGTGCAATCAGAAAGCAGACTGAATAAGTGCTGGTAGCCATCTCATTGCCCATTTTATTGTCTAACATTCAGGGTGAGCATTCCCCCATCATTTAAACTTTTCTGGAAATATCTTTATAGACAAACTCAAGGGTGTAATTCAATGGTAATTTTAAATCTAACTTAGTTGACAATGAAGATTAATCATCACACAGTGCATGGCCTTTTTACATATTGGTATGTGTTGACAGCTTCATGTGTGTCAGTTTTATCAACAATAGAATTATAAATATTTTGGAACAGACAATTGTTTGTTCTTGTAGTTGTCCTGTACATTGTAGAACAGTGAGTTGTGTTTCTTGTCTCTAAACATTAGATGATGACAATCCAAAACATCTCCCAATCATTAAAGGTTCCAGTTTGTAAGAATGCAAATGAATTTTTTTAATTGCAAGTTAAGTGAGTTTATTCTATTACTGACCTTTTTTTGTTGTTGTTCTTTGGAATATCTCTGATATAGAACAATGTCATTGAATAATATTATAAAATGTTACTCTTTAGAAAAAATTTGATTACAAAGAATTGTACTGGGGTACAGTATTGGCTAAAAGTTTAGAAAATGCTGAATTTAGAGTTCCACCGTGGATGCAGGACGTAAATACTAAATTTAATCTTCATTTCTCAGGACTTTCAGCTTTCTGATTTTGTCCTGTAAATCTTTAAGAATGTTGTTTTTATTTAAATGTATTTTGATCACATTCTTCCTCTCTCCCAAATCTTTCCTTTTCCCTACCCACCTATCCAACTTTAAGTCTTTTCTCAATATACAAAAAAGTAATCTTGAATTGAAAACTGCTGAGAAGATTCCCTTCTCAATGACAGATGCTTAGAAGAGTGACTTCTCAGATTGACCTACCAATGTTCAGAAGACATGACAGCTGCCACAATAAGGGACAAGGATACCTCTCAAGGTTGGAGCAGAAGTTGACAATACCACCTACAGCATAGAGGTTTTTCAGAAATGAAAGATGTGAGAATTTGAGGGCCATAGTGGTGAAAACGTCACTGAGAACAGACAACTTGGAGCGGTGTTTCCTGCAAGAAGGGCCTGAGAAGCCATAGAATGGGGCAGGGAAAGTAAAGACTAATTTGCAATGGAGACTCCAGTATGTTGGAAATGCTAAGGCCATTGAATATCAATGGATGAAAGTTGCAAAGGCTTAGGAGAATTGGCACAAGAGAAAGAATGTGAGTGCTGTGATTGGATTGGCAGAGTTGAATTGGCAGGACAAATTGAGCCTTTTGGAGCTCAGATGACTCTGTGCGTGGAGCTTCAGGAATTGGTGTTTGCTTTTCTGGATTTTGGTCCTTGTTTGGCTTACCCTTTCATGTAATACCCATACTTTCCTTTTGAATGGGGAGATTTACTCTGTGTCTTTGCGTGGTAGAAGTAAATAACTTGGTTTTAATATCACTAGGGTTAACAATTAAGAAACTGACTTGTATCTCAGAAGAGACTTTTTGAATAGGGTTTGGACTATTAATGATTAGGTGACTTTGTAGAGATGGGCTGTATATTTTGCATTCTGAGATGAAAATGAAATTATGTTTGCATCAAATTATCAAAAGGTGGAATTGTGCAGTTTACTGGATTTAAAATCATTTTTGAAAAGCACATTTCAGTAAGTTTGTGTGCATGTTTCCAAAAATATTTTCCACAACAAGAGAGACCTATCCTCAGTGTGGTTTGGCATGGTCTGGGGTATTGGAGCCAATATGGAAAATGTGAGCTGAGTTTATGTATGCATCCTTTTCTTCTTCCTGACTGCAGGTGATAAGAGATCAGTGACTTCATACCCTGGCCACTTGCCTTCCCAGTCATGAAGAACTACACCTCCTTGAGCTATGAGCCAAAATAAAACTCTCCCCTGGGTTACTATTGTTGGGAATTGAATAGCAAAGACGAGTAAAGAAATATAGGCTCTTTCCTACTGCTCTCCTTCAATGGACAATCTTATTTACATTTGACACAGTTTTGATCTAGAGACCCATGGAGACAGTCTGGAGGCTTCATCAGTTTGCTGTGTGCAGACCCTACTCTGATCCCTAGCTTCAGTGGCCCAGTTTCATAAGAATACTGCAAATAGGTTCAGAGGAAATACTGTCCCTATTCTTCTGATCTCTTTTTAGTGGTCAGTCGAGAAATGGTGCAACTCTTTTCTCTATTTACACCATTACTACATTTGAGCTCTAAGTTAGGTGCAAAGCTGTGCCTTTTGTAAGGGGCATCTAGGTTGTTTCTACACACTGGTTATTACAAATAAAGCTGCTATGAACAAATGCTTTGGTAGTACAATTGAGCATCTTTTGGGTACATGACCAAGAGTGGTATTGCTGAATCCTGAGGTAGACTGATTCCCAATTTTCTGAGAAACCGCCATACTCATTTCCAAAGTGGTTGTACAAGTTTGTATTCCCACCAGCAATGGATGAGTATTCTCTTTACTCCACATCCTCTCCAGCATAACCTGTCGTTAGTGTTTTTGATATTAGCCTTTCTGATAGGTGTAAGGTGGTATCTCATAGTTGTTTTGATTTGCATTTCCCTGATAGCTAAGGATGTTGAACATTGCCTTAAGTATCTTTTGGCCATTTGATATTCCTCTGTTGAGAATTCTCTGTTTAGTTTGGTACTCCATTTTTTAATCGGGTTATTTAGAATTTTAATGTCTAATTTCTTGAGT
>LOJH01042773.1:656-14468 GCA_001685095.1 Ellobius talpinus
GAAAACACTAAATGGAATCCATAATACATACAGAAAGAACATCTAAGGTAAAAATAGGGGAAATATATAAAATTAAATTTAAAATATAAAAAATAAGTTTTTTTTTTAAAAAAGGAAAAGCCTTGACACAATATTATGAGACAACATCCAAAGATGCCATTTGGGCTCATTTTCTTTGATTGTCTGTAGATGGACATGCAGCCTAACCTAAAGAGGGGTTTATTTTACCTGGATGCCCCTCAATGGAATAATTAATAAGGAAAATGTTATACATTTACACAATGGATTACTACTCAGCTATGAAAAAACTGACTTCATGATATTTGCAGGCAAGTGGATGGAACTAGAGAAAAATCATTCTGGCTGAAGCAGCCCAGACCCAAAAAGACAAACATTAAGGTATGTACTCACTCATTGGTGGTTATTAAGAGTAAAGTATAGGATAAGTAAACTACAGTCCACAACCCCAGAGAGCTTAGATAACAAGGAGGACCCATAGATGCATAGATTTCCCTGGCAAGGGCAAGTAGAAAAGATCTCCTGAGTAAACTGGGGGTAGGAGTTGAAGGGATGGAGGGATGGGAGCTAGAAGGAGATAATGGGTGCAGAGGTGGGTTGGAAGCAGGATGGAGGAGGAGAATAACAAAAGAGTCGTTTGATGCGGGGACATTTCGGGGCTAGGGAGAAACCTGGTATCAGGGAAACCCCTAGGAACCCACAAGGATGACCCCTACTAAGACTCCTAACAATAGTAGAAAGGGTGCCTCAACTGGCCATCTATTGTAAACAGATTGATGACTTCCCTAATTGCTGTCAGAGATACTCTATCCAGTAACTGATGGAATCAGAGGCAGAGATCCACAGAAAAGCACTGTGCTGAGCTCTGAGGGTCTTGTGGAGGAAAGGAAGGAAGGATCGTACCCGTTGGGGATCATGATGGGTGAACCCACAGAGATAGTAACCTGAGCTCCCTCGAGCTCATGGATGCTGGACCAACAGTTGGGGAGCCTGCATAGGACCTACCTAGGCCCTCTGCATGTGTGTGACAATCACACAGCTTGGTCTTGTAGTTAGCCTTGCTTCTAACAGTGAGAACATGATCTCTCCATGGTGCTTAGCTGGCTTTTGGTAACCTGTTTCCCATGCTGGATTACTGGCCCCACTCAACATGTTAGGAGAGGAGCTCAGTATTGCCTCAACTTGATTTGCCATGCCTTGTGCAAGTCCTTTCCGAATGGAGATGGAGAAGAGTGGATGAGGAGGGGATAGATAGGAAAGGGTAGCAGATGTGAGGATAGGAAGGAGAGGAAACTGGTTGGTATGCAAAATAAGTGAAAAAATGTTATTTAAAGTAAAAAAGGAAAAGTAAGAGTAGTTTGTTTTTACGTTATCATTGACTAATTTGTAAAGTAAGATATTCAACACAGAATTCATAATATCTGTATAATTTTCTTGAAAATTATAATTCTTTATATAGTAAAAGTGTAAATTTATCTCAATAAAATTTTAAAAATTACGTCAAAAGTGAAAATTCAAACCTGAATTTTAAATTTTTATAAAACAAAGATTTTTATAAAACAAAAGTAGAGTATAACAATCAACCCTTACAAAAATCAGTCTGACAATTAACTTGAATAAAAACTGTTTCTTTCAATAAGGCAAACCCAATACAAACAAATATTGGGATTTATTAAAAAGAAACAAGCAGAAACTTTCAACACATAAGTAAACATAAGGCTAGATAGATGGCTCAGGGAGTAAGAGCATGTGCTGTTCTTTCAGAGGACCAGAGTTCCTTTCCCAGAACCCACACTAGATGGCTCACAACTTCCTGTAACTCTAGCTCCATGAGATTAGATGTGTCTGGCTTCTATGAGCACCTGTATGCACATACACATGCAGATACATACATTTTTTAGAAAGTAATAAAAATAGTTATTTTAAAAAGTAAACAGCAATTAGCAAGTGGAAAATAGTAATCAAAATACATGAAGACTAAAAAATAGTTGCTTGTTTTGCATTCAATACGTTAATGTATTTGAAGCATTGATAATGGATGCATTCATAGCATAAGAATAAGGATATCTAATTGCTCTAAGATAATTTATACATTTAAGATAATCTCCACACAAAGGATGGCAGGATTAATTTCTGGAAGTGTGCAAATTTATTTTAAAGGTGACATGAAATAAATATGCTCAAATAAAAATAGTAGGGAAAGGGGCTGAAAAAAAATTAATATTTAGAGTGAGTTCTATTGGATATTAAAATAATTTCTGAAATGCATTACTCTTTCATGAAGCTAATAAAAGAGGTTGGCAATTGTCATATTCAGAGGTCTATGAATAAAGTCAACAACATCTAGAAATTCAATATATGATAAGACAGTAAAGTACTCAAAGTAACTTGAGTAATATCCCCAAAATTCATGTCCACCTAGAACTTCAGAGTGAGACTGAATCTTTGGGTTATGATTGGTTATGAAGTTTCAGATAGAGAGAAGAATCTTAGGTTTCGGCAGGCTTGTAAAATGCAATGACTTCTCTCCTTAAAGGAAGAGAAAATGGTGTGCTGGGGAGAGGACTTACTGGGTAGGACTTTGCTCCACATACATAAGGACCTCAGTTTGGATCCCAGTAGATAAGTAAAAAGTCAAGAGTGACCACATTCCAATAACCTCACTACCATGGGGATGAGGACAGGAGGATGACAGCGATTTCTGGCCACTATCCCTCTTCCAAGTCCAGTGACAGACCCTGCTAGAAAGAATTAAGATAGAGAGTATAGAGAAGGACATCCAACTGCCTTCTCTGGTCTCAGTTTTCACAAACTCAAAAATACCCACAGACATGTGCATGTATACCACACATAACAAAAAAATAAGGAAAGGATAAAGAGGATACAGAAAAGAGAAGGCCACAGGAAGACAGAGGCAATGACTGGTCAGACTATTGTGAAACATGGCACGTATGTGGTTTCTGAGAAAGGAGGTTGGCAGGTCCTGCATTACAACCTACAGAGCGAGTACAATCCTGTGACAATGACTTTGAACTTCTGGCTTCTTGGCAATCCAAAGCTGAGAAGATTGGCATTTATCTCAGGATCCAAAAAAAAAACCCTTTGGGAAATTTTCCATGATACTAAAATGAGTAAATTCACCTTTTTATAAAAGGACATTACAACTACAGAGTAGAGATGAACCCATGTGTGAACTGTGGGAAGACACTGGGAGTCTAAGGAAGAGAAGATAGGGCTTGCATTAGCATGGTGACTGGAGAGATAAAGAGAAATAACCAGACAGAGAAGCTAGGTAGAGACAAAAAAGGACATGGCAATGAATTAGAATTTTAGGTGCAATATTAAATGAAAGAACTAAATGAAACATTATAGATTCTTTATAATGCAGTGAAACCTTAGGAAAATACAGGGTGAAAATATAAATTATAGATAATATTTCACTTTTCTACTTTCCATGATATTAAACATATATTTATATCATGTTTCTTTTCAAATAAAAGGAACATTTAACTATCACAAAATAACATAGTTGAGATCACTCCACAAGTGTAATTGAGATATAACTATATGTTTTGCTGAGATATAGGGCAAAATTCATATATTCAAGAAAGGCCTAGTAGGAATAAACTCTGATGCTTAAGTATGTATCAGATTACAGTGAAAGAGTTGCAACACACAGAGAACCACAGAGAAGCTAAAAATTATCATTTTAAAGAATCTCTTGGTCAATTTTTTTTATTATATATACATTATATATCTGTATATATGTATGTATGTGCATGTGCATAGATAAGGCAGTTAAACCTCCTTTATCTACTGGAAGTTTTCCCAGTTTTTAGAATCAGGTGCAGTCATCTCCTGTCAAATGAAGATTCTGTATTATTTCTATTAATAATAATTTTATTATTCTGTTAAATTTGGTTTGCTAGTAGAGGGGAATCACAAAAATCAAGTTTTACTCATGGGATGCAAGGATGGTTTAATACAAAACTTCAGATTCTTTCCGATATTGAATTCCATCTCTACATGAGTGCAAAATGATGACATCTTTCAACTTACAGTTCGCACCTGGGAGATAATCACTGTGTGACAGGCTTGGAGAGCCTAAGAAAGCAGAGAAGATTGGCATCTGGTAGACCCATTAGAATTCAAAACAGAATTCAAAATATACAAAGACATTTCCAAGTTCAGTGCTTTGTTACTCTGGTCCTTTTATTCTTTATTCAATCAAACTGTTTAGCTGAAAATCTCATGCAAGATGCCTTCAGAGAAAATATTCTGAATAGATTAATTTAATGAGACCATGGGTTCCCACTGTCTTGCAGGATGAAAGATTATGGAAAAAAATAAATATTGCTTGAATTTAAAACATAAAAATAGAAACATTTTAAGAACTTATCCCATTTACTATGAACTAATTAATTTCCCAAAATATGTGCCAAATATTAAGCTGAATGTAGGTAAATCATTATTGCTGTTCTTCTTTTCAATGAGAACTTTTGGGAATGTCTTTCCAGAGTGTTGCTATTCCCTAAGCTTTGTAATTGGACATTTTAAAACCTCTTTGCCTTATAATTTTCTGTTGCTTGAAAAAGTATCAGTAACTAATGAGGTCCCCATTGTTCCAAATAGCAAGTATGAAATACAGTCTGACTCTGCTTGCATTAAGTTAGATTCTTCAAATAAAAAAGAATGTTTAATAAACACAGGGGATCCCCACAAGCTTTTAGACTCGGCAGTAGATTCAAATGAGATGGCGGGCTAGAAGTGCTTTTTAAAGGTCCTTAAATCATTATGCTGTGGAAAAAGCTGGAAATCCACACATGTTCAATAAACCCGTTCCTTACTATGAAAGCTATCAAATCCCCACATTAGATTCTAGGCTTTTATTTTTGTTTCCCTGACCCTTTTACTTTAACACTAATGATGTAGGTTATATAGTACAAGAGTCTTGAGTCATTTCATAAAACATTGTCCTGTGATCATGAGCAATCTTTATTTCTTTCCTGTACCTTTAAACAGGTACTATAAAAGTTTTCAGATTGTACAAGCAACTGCACTCTGTATGATGCAGACAAGGGGATGGTTTTGAGCTCCTGCTGTGGCAGAGGAGTCTCTTTCCTAAGAAGGGCAGGTAGAAGGTTAGACTAATTGAATCATTTAGTGGCTGCATCCTTTTAAGTGCTTTCATGGAGAAGGGGGTCAAAAACCAACATTAACACCACTGCCCTTTTCAAGGACAACACTCAAGTCAAGATTTTTCCCCAGTCCTTCAGAATTCACTGAGACTCCTTAAACAAATAACAAGCAACTGCAAATTGCAGCAGTCTAACAGACTTGACTAATAGAAAAATAAAAGACGTGTTGTTTCACACAAACTGTATCATCTTTCTCTCATTGCCTACTCACATGCCAAGTCCTTAAGTCACTCACCTCTATTCCCTATGTATTGCAAAGTCTGTTTCAATTCAACACCTCAACAAATCTGGGAATGTCTGTTTGTTAAAATACTTTCTGGAAGGAAAAATGAACAGTATAAAATGTTCTAAAAATGAACTCTCCGCTAGTCTCCACATCACCCCACATCTCTACTGCACATACCATATGGAACCAAAGGCTTAAGAAACATGAGCAACCGCAGTCATTACCCCAAACAAGCCATTCAAGGTCCCTAGATACCTTATGAAACTTTGCAGGAACAGGCAGTGCTGCGGATTCTACTACTGTTTTGGTTAAAGTCATTCTTTCCTAAATTTAGGACATTTATGTGTCTGTATTTTCTACTTTGTCCATTTTCAATCAAGATGTCTCAGAGTTCTTCCTCCCTTTTCTCCTCCTTAATATGCTTGATTGAAAAACTCACTTTGCTTTTTGTGCACCAATTAACTTAAATGCAACTAAAACTGGGGAGAGAGATTTGATCAAATTGTTTAAAATTAGTCTAAGAGAATATCAGTATAAAGCTATAAGTACAGAAAATAACAGTGACTATTAATTACTTTGCTTACACTGTGTGGAATGGTAGGTGTTGAATTAAGCAACCAATAAAGATTAAGGCCAATGGACAGCTTCTCAGTCTATCCCATGCCCATGAGAGTTCCATTTCAAATGAGGCAGTATGAAAGAGCCCTATGCCTACATATTTGCCCACTTAAAAGACCTTGAAATTCAATGAAACAAAATCCATTCCTTGATTCTGCCATTATTCCTTGTGAATATTTTAAGTTGAAAAACTCTCAAATTCTTACGTCCTTAAAGAGCTCTTGATCCTTCCTCTTCTCAGTCACCCCCCAGACTTTATATTGTTTCCTATTTTGTTAATTTAGTAACTTACAAAGGATGTTATAAGGACCCCAAATCTACATATACTTAAAGATAACCAGATCCAGATATCTCACTCAAACTCTTCCACAACAGAGAAATTAGAGCCTTGGAGGAGAAATTTATATTTTGAACAACATTTTCAGCTGCCCTAAATGGGTAAATTTGATTTCATGAAATAATTATAGGAGTATGTCAATTGCTCAAAAGAAAATGTAGAATTTATACTGGAAAATTTATAAAGAAACATCCCAGAAAGAGGAAGAAGAGTAAACATTGTCCAGGCAGTAAGATGCTGGCATGTGGAAGTGCTCACAGGAAAGCTGGAATTTTTCTGTGGCTGATGGATGAGGTTGTGTGTGAGGAAGAAATGGAGCTGCAGCAGTTGAATTTGACAAGAATTTACAAAAAGTGGGAAGCTTTGTAATCATATGGTTTGTACTAGGCATGTTGCCTTTTAGTATGGAAACCATCACAGTGTAGAGAACAGCAATATATTCTTTGACACAGCAAAGGAATTAGAGGAAAATATTCTTTTAAAAATTGAGGACTAAATTAACATGTGGTGGTTCACACTTGTAACCCAAACACTTGGGAGTTGGTAGCAGGTGGATCATCAATTCAAAGTAATGCTCCCTCAGCTGCATATTGGATTTGAGGCCAGCATGAGCTTTATAAGACTCTGACTCAAGAAAAAAATAAGTCATTAAAGCAAACACAAAAATAAATTAAATTTTGAAACAAGAGTTGGGACATAGATTCTACATAAAGCAGATTATTTTCTTTTAGTAAGATAAGGTTTAGACTTTTTTCTCTGCCACTAAGTAGGTTGGAATGATCAATAATCTCCCTCCCAAACTCAGGTCATGTCATAATTCCCAGACTAAATCTGACTGACATCTCTCAGTGATCAAAACTTTAAACTAGGATCATACTTTATGTAGCAACTTGGCTATTCTTAAGAGAACTCTTGTGCTGTTTTGGTACTTTTAATAACATACCAGACATCGTACTGCCATTTCATCGGTGACCACGGGCTTTGAAAGTCTAGCTTTGTTATTCTTTTTTCTTCTAAGTTTTCTACATGGAGAATGGCACCATCCACACGCATTGCCTACTGCAAACATCTGTATCACCAATCTCAATAGCTAATCCCACCCGCATAAAAAGATCTCTCTTCTCTACCTCTTGTGTGTTGATGGGCAGGCCCATAGACTGCTGGTGCAGTATTACAACAATGACCTCAGAATTAAGAAAGACAAAATGTGCTACTTCTAAGTATTCAGGAACAGAAACCAGAAGACACTCACAGAGTAGGTATGTAAGCGGGGAGGCTAGAGAATAAGTAAAATTTCATAACATAAAGGTGAAAAAAAACACAAAAATGGTTTATATAAATATTTTCAATCATAAATTGATGCAATATTAAGGATATTAATGCTAAAGAATATTCCAAAGGTTATGGCAAGCACAAAAGGGGAAAGAGACTGGGTTGCATAAAGAAATAAAATTAGACATAATAAATAATGTGAACAACTTAGTGAATGCTGCATTAACTTCTCTGGCACAGAGATCCTGTTCTCTTCTGTTGTGCGACTGCATAACTAGGTTATCAAGCTTTCTTGCAGAGCAACCTGCCCTGTCCTTTGATATTTCCTGACACTAATTGACTGGCCACAATCTATCTTTACCTTCAATTAAAAACAAAAACAAAATTTCACCAGTGCCAACTTTATTTCATATACGCATTCTCAGCATGACTTTTTAAAATCTTCTTCCTCTTCTTCCTCTTACTGCCTCTTCCCTGCCCCATGTACCTCTCACTGTCCAGATATCAGAGCATTCTCTTACCAATACCAATACCAGAGTCGTCATGAGTTTGCTTATGGCTGGGAAGTAATAAATATTTTAACATCTGTGCTTATTTTATCAAGGTTGTATGTTGTGATATTCTCTGCCTGTGAATAGATGTGATCAAGTGGCCCAGTACAGCAAGGAGCCATTTTAATGCAGGCTAGGATCCTTAAAGAAAAACAGCAACATCTGCAGGAAGTTTAAGGAAGAATGTTTACACAACCAATATCCCTGAGAAACTGAAGGAAGGGGAACAAGGTGGAGGCAGAGGTTGGGTTGTAATTTAGTCACAGAAACGGCTCCATCAACCCCCATTTAGCATTTTCAGGCTAGTCTCACCCTTAAAGTTGTCCTTAGTTAGAACAAATAGGTTGAGTCTGTGATTTGGTTACAGAGGAAGGCTGGAAAGAAAGTGTATGAACTCTAAAAATATGGGTCTCAGCAGCTGAGGGAAATCCCTAGAAAAGTGGGGCTGAAGAGATGGCTCAGCAGTTAAGATCACTGGCTGCTCTTCCAGAGGTCCTGAGTTCAATTTCCAGCAACTACACGGTGGCTCACAATCATCTATAGTGGGAGTTAATACTCTCTTCTGTCATAAAGGTGTACATGCAAACAGAGCACTCATATACATAATGTAAATAAATAAATCCCTTTTTAAAAAGTTGTCTGGTGAGAATTATTTGTGAGAGCTGCCTCAGTAGCTGGAGCAAATCTTTCTGTGTTATAGAACAATCCTTGCCATTAGCACACTGTTTAACCAAATATTATTAACAGAGTAATCAAAATATTTTGACTGACTTGGGATGGGTTTCATAATTTATTTATTTATATTTTATTTATGTATTTTAAACATAATTTTTATTGATTCTTTGGTAATGTCACATTTCCCACTACCTCCATATCCACCCTTCACCCTTATAGTGCCCATGCAAAAGAAAATTAAAAATAAAAATATTAATTAAAAACAAACCCACTTCACCCCCTCTGTCTCTCTTGCCTTCCAACATCTCTCCATTCATCTTAGTGACATTGGGAGCCAAAATGTGTCATGCAGTAGACCCTTTTGAATATTTATTTGCAAATATTCATTGTAATAGTTGTTTGTTAAGTTCAAGGCCTTTGGTTTTGGGGACACCCTTAATAATGTACCCTCGCTAAGACTCCTCTCAGATACCCTGCTATTGATCAGAGGAGATACTGAGGCTGTGGTTCTACAAGATCAGTCCCTTCACGCTCTCCACCAAGTCATAGATGGGATATATGTTGGGGTGGGCCAACTCAAAGCCCTAGATGTGGGTCTGGGTAGTAGCTGAGTTGTTTAGTCCTGGTCTTTGTTGGGATTTTCCCTCAAGTGAGGGGCAGAGCCAGCTCTCCTATGCCCATGCCATTAGGGCCAGCTCTCCCATTCCATGGTGAGGGGTAGGGCCAGCTCTCCCAGGCAAATGAAGGGCAGTAATGGCTCAAAATGCCTGGTTCATAGGCAGGCCCCTTAGTGGTAGCGCTTTCACAGCTATCAACACAGACTGCAGCTGAGACAGGATCAGGGACCCAGACATGGTTCTCCCCAGCAGCCCAGCCCTGTCACCGTGGTCTTGCTCAGGCCACTCATGTCAGCCTGTTCCTCACCACCTCTGCTTTTTCAATTCCACCGCTCTCCACAGGACATGAATGATTTTACTTCTTTTCCTCTCCCATTTCACCATATATTTGCTCATTGTAATGGCACCCGAGGACCTGTGGGTGCCTTCCACCCAACAGGCTACTGTGGTTTAAATTTTTGATACAGACATATTTTTCTATTTTTCCATTTTCTCTCTGTGTCAACAGAGAGGAGCCTGGAACTTAGATTGCTGTGGAGTTTTTTTGTTATTGTTTAGATTGAGTCTTGCTGTGGTGCTGTGGGTGGTCCTGATACTCATTATGGAGTTCAGGCTTGCCTGGCATTCATAGTAATACTGTTGCCTCAGCCTCCCATGTATTAGGATTACAGGCCTGAGACAGCATGCTCAGATGGTAGTTTGGAAAGCAGAAGCGGTTAGCAGATTTTCACACTTAAGATTTCCAAAATTCTGCATGCAATATGGAAACTAGAGTTATAGATCAGCCAGGGAGAAGACTGTGGATTCTAGACCAGCAGGGAACTGGCCTTATTCCCCAGCAGTACAACAAGATAGCAACAAAGAAAAATCGGCAAGGTATTTATAAAGTGATAGGACACAGACTTTGAAATATCTTTCCTGGGCAAGTCAGTGTAGACCCAGGAGAGGAGCTGGCTTCGAGTGGACTTGGCAGATGAGCACAAAGAATGTACTATTGGTCACATGATCTTACGCAGTGCCTCCACACCAAGTCAAGAATCAGTGTTCGTGCTTTAAACCTAGTCGTTTATGGAAGCAGAAGAGACGTCAAAGCCTATCGTGGTCTGAGTAGCTCAACAGCCTTCCAGATCCAGGATTCCCAGCCAAAGCAAGTCACAGACACGTTTTAAAGGAAGTATTCTTGAAAATCTCTTCATTGCCCAGGGTCAATATCTGCACGAAACCTCAACAAACTAGCTAGGAGACACAGTGGCATGTCTCTACGTCTCTGCTCACCACCAGAGAATGGTCCATGATATGTTCACACCGTGCTTCGACACCTTCACCAGCATGAGTGAGCAGACAGTTTCTGAGCTGTGACAGAAAACATTGCAGTGACAAGATCGCAGGGGAGGTACTGATGTTTCTGAGAAATGAAAGATAAAATGTTGTGACACATTTGAAAAGCCCAGGAAAGCCCTAAACAGACTGACCCCGGGGGAAGGACAGCAAAAACCAACTAAAGGAGGCCACAAGGAAGCATTCGCTGAAATAATAGAAGTAGTCACAGAAGCAGCGTCTATAATGTTTCCTTTTTTCTATTTTTACTGAAAAAAGGTTCTTTCATACAACATACTTTGATCATGTTTTCTGCTTGCCCAATTCCAGCCAAATCGTCCATTTTTAATGTTCTTTTTTCTCTCTTCTAAAAAACAAAGAAAACAAAACAAAAAAAGACCCCACAACCCCCCCAAAGACAAAAATGGAAACCAAAGTAGATAGGAAAAGACACATGCGAGCACACACACACACACGTGTCCAAATAAAGCAAACTGAGACTGAAAGTCCTCAAAAATACCATTGAGTTCCTCTTGAGTTGGCTATCTACTCCTGAGCATAAGGCCTACACTGAGCTGTGATTGGTTGATAAACTCAGAGAGACTCCATTGGAGAAAACTAATTTTTCCTTTGCCAACAGATTCGCTGCTGATGCCTTCTTGTTAAGGATAGAAGCCTGTGTTCACATCTCTTTCTTAGTTCTGGGACACAATCTGACTTGAACCCATTTATATCATATTTTTAATATTTTAGTTAAAAGATAAAAATAAAATTTTTAGAAATTTGTGAGTAAATCTCTAAGCACTCTTATAGGCAACAGGATGCTTGAATTTAAGAACTGGTGGAACTTGTAGGCAAGTCTGCCATGCTCTGTCTGTTAGTGACTTCCCCAAATTCATATGTACTAAGGTCTAAGTAGCATACATTAAAAAGTGGTGCCTCTAGGAGATAATTAGCATCTTTGCAAAAACAAAAGAAAGAAGGTATTACTAGCTGGATAGTCCCCTTCTCCATGTGAAAGCATAGAAAGAAACAGAACAGGTCCACACCTCATGCTAGACATTGCAGAGATCTTCATCTTTTTTTTTTATCTTTAGCTTTTATTTCTTCATCACAGATTTAGGTCCAGTGGTATTTGTTAAGTACTTGGTAAGAAATGATACATATATGAACAATATAAGTAGTGTTTAGGAAAGGGAGTGACAAGTCCATATTTCCATTCATGAAAATTACCCTGGAGAATATAAGATAACCTAGAGAGGACAAGAGCAGAGTTAGGGAAAAGAGACTCCTTCATCTAGGTAGTAGAAGATTCAACTACACATTAAAATGATGATTTTTAATTGAAAGGAACTGGAAGTATTCAAAGAACACTGTGTGTGCTGGGTTGGACCTGATGGATAGATATGGCCAGTTGTGGTGATAGTGTTTCTTCCTCTGTTATTCCTCAAAACTTGTATTGTACTGGATATGGTAGTACTCACTATAATCCTATAACTATTGAGGTTGAAGCAGAAGCACAGTGCACAGTGAATTTAAGACTGGTCTGGTAAAGACAGTGAAGATGTTGGCTCCTAAAACTTGATATTCTTCTAGATATATCTCGCGCTGTTTCTATTATCCTGTGGTCTTCCTCATCATTCCTGTGATTGAAACGACTGGATTTATTTGTGTGTTTTCTTAACCCCAGCCTGGTATCTACTTCATCCAACAGTTGTGTATCCAGCTACTTTAATTTGGAAACATCAAAGATTTTGCAAAATCTATTTGTTCCAAAGCACTGTTCATCAATTATCCTGCTGCCATCCAACATGGCTCTCCCCTGGCTATCATATTTTAATCATTGCAGACATCTTCATCTTAGATGTCCTAACCTTCATACATGTCAAAGAGAACTTGCAATTGTTCATACACTACCCACCTTAAAAATATTTTGCTGCAGAAACCCAAACAGATGAAACCCAAATCGTAGAATGTATAAATGATATTTTTATAGCAGGTCAACTATTATTTTTGTCCTAAGGAATAAAGAATAAGAAATTTTCCATTTGTCTATGCCTTTGGTTTTCTTTCGGCATGACAGATTTGGAGGCAAGAATAGTCATAATTTTTCAAAGAAATCTTAAATTTCTTCATCTGAAAGACAAGTCAACATGCCTTAATTATTAAATATTTAGGACACTTACATATTATACCATCTATACCCCAGAAAAATCAGTGAAGTTTTATCAGGAAAGAAAACAGGGAATTCTAAATGAACATTAAATGAGGACAGTATATCATTAACATCATAAGAAGTAAAAGTTTTGGATTCTCCCCAAGGTGCAACTTAAATTGTTTAAACCAACTTGTAGAATTTTGACTTGTTATACAATAATCATAGCAGAGGACCACACTCATTTATGGCAAACTTTATGGCTTACTGTGAGAATTCATCATGTGTGAACTTGAGACAGTGCTAAGAGAGGTTCAGCTCCTTCTGATTTGAATGGAGCAAAGTGAGACAGGCTCTCCTGGACATCATTATTACACAACGGAAAGTAGAAATTGATATAATTGAGCTTTAATATGAAAGATTATCAAACAAAGAAAGCTGCAATTCAACAGGTTGCATTGGGAAAGATTTGTTTTCAAGTTAGAGTTCTCAGTAGCCCTTTCTCACATACTCAGAAATGTCTAGAACAATAAGTGGGTGAGTACACGGTATTTGACAGCATTTCAAAGACTACAGACTATATGCTATACATTTAACCTATATGCAATTTGAAAATAATAAATAAATTTTAGAAAGAAAAAAATCTTCCCAGTCTATTGTTGGCTGTATTTATAGCATCTTTTAAAATAATAAGATGAATACAGGTATGCATAGTAAAATATTAGATCACAATAAAAAAGAATCCTGAAATTCTCAGTTTATAATATCTTTTTATTATAATATTTAATTTTATTTTAAAATTTATTTTAAAAAAGATTTAAAAATAAT
>LOJH01042775.1:5901-19879 GCA_001685095.1 Ellobius talpinus
GTTTTTAAAAACAAGCACCAGGTGTGACAGCTCACATCTGTATCTAAGGATGCATCAGGTGTAGCAGTTCACATCTCTATCTAAGGATGCACCAGGTGCGGTGGCTCACGTCTCTATCTAAGGATGCACCAGGTGCGGCGGCTCACGTCTCTATCTAAGGATGTACCAGGTGTGGCGGCTCACATCTGTATCTAAGGATGTACCAGGTGTGGCAGCTCACATCTCTAAGGATGCACCAGGTGTGGCGGCTCACATCTGTATCTAAGGATGTACCAGGTGTGGAAGCTCACATCTGTATCTAAGGATGTACCAGGTGTGGTGGCTCACATCTGTATCTAAGGATGCATCAGATGTGGAGGCTCACATCTGTATCTAAGGATGCACCAGGTGTGGCGGCTCCATCTGTATCTAAGGCTGCACCAGGTGTGGTGGCTCACGTCTGTATCTAAGGATGCACCAGTTGTGGCAGCTCACATCTGTATCTAAGGATGTACCAAGTGTGGCAGCTCACGTCTGTATCTAAAGATGCACCATGTGTGGCGGCTCACGTCTGTATCTAAGGATATACCAGGCTAAGTAAGGAGGACTGATGTAAGTTTGAGGCCAGCCTGGGCTACTTTGGTGAGTTCTAGGCCAGTTTGAGCTAGAGTGAGATCTTGACTCAAAAAACAATAAAATGGCTGCTAGGCACGGAGGCACACACCTTGGGAGGCAGGGGCAGGCGAATTTCTGTGAGTACAAGGCCAGCCTGGTCTATATAGCAAGTTCAAGGACAATCAGAGCTCCATAGCAGAAAGAAGCTGTCTCAGAAATAACAACAAAAGCCAATAAACAAAAAAAAAGAAGTATCAATAGTAAGGAGGGATGAAAGAAACAAAAATAGGCAATTATTAACATTAAAATAAAACCATCAGCTCAGGCAGTGTTTCTAAATGACACTACTTGACGGATGGTGGAAGACCCGGCAAAGAGTCTAAAACTGGGGATAAACTACATAAACAGATCATGGACACTTGAAACAACTATGAGCTGAGTTAGAAAAAACTGTGCCAATCATGCTTAGGTTATTTCCATCAGCTTAGTCTAGAATAAAATTGAGAATCTTGGATATTTCATAAACAACCTCCCATTTAAACATTCTTAATTAAAACAATAATAGCTCACTGACAGAAAAAAATGGCTCTCTGCTAACAGTATAACTGATTCAGGAACAGGCTTTACACTGCTTTTAGGAACAGATCTAGTCCCTTTGATTTTTATGATCTAGTTGCTCAATCATCTCAGCCTATGAGCTTTCACCATCAACAGAAAACCATGGTCCCTTCAAGGTGCTTCTAAATTGGGACATTAACAGATGATGGGAGTGAGCATCCTCCCAGGCAGTGACTGTCCCTTTGAAAATGAGCATCTTCACAAATATTCTTTTCTGAGAAGCTCTGGAATCACAGCCTGCAGAGATCAGTTCCGTTTAGAGTCCTTACAATCCATGGGACTTCAATCCCTGAGCTCAAGACTGCAGATCTGCATGCCACCAAAGAATGCAGGCATGCTTACCTTTAGGGCTGGCGTCCAGCCACCACTCAATGCCCACAGCAGATAGCACAGTGAGACCTGGCCAGTTGAAGAACAATACCTGCAGACTTTCTTCTGGCTGCTTCCTGAAGGTCCAGGCAACACATTCCAACATTTTCTGAAATACTTCTTGCACTAAATCAAACAGCACTGTGACTTCATCTGAATCTGTTTTCTGAATGGTGGAGCTTCCAGCTATCTCCTTGAGAATGCCAAGAAGTAATGAAATGTAAAAAAATTCCTTCACTACAAAGAAAAGAACCACCAATTACACATGCACATAATTCAATTGAAATTGCTTAACACATACATGATAGTAATGTAAGAACCTATTACCACTGAATTAGCACTAAACACGTTTACCAGACTGATCCAAACTAGAATCAAACACAATTTTTTTCTCCACATAACTAAAAAATTGACTTCTTCCCCAGCAGCAGTAGTACAGCTGACTCTGTAGGTAAACTAAGAACGTTTTTCACTGCATGTATGTCTCCTATAAAACCTGAATTAGAAAACACAAACTTTCTCTTATATTTTACTAAAGTAAAAACCCAACAAGGACAAGTCCAACCTCACAGCTCCTGACATTGTTTGATAACATTACAGATTTCTGATACCTGGTTATAGCTTACTGATTTCCTTTGGTGGTTTTTTGTTGTTTTTTTTCCTTCAATTACTTCCCTAAGTACATAATGTGGTAAAATTCATTCTGTATATAAGCCTAATAAAACTATTCCTCCATTTTTATTTCTAATCAATCTTGCCAGTAAAAGCTACAAAAGCAGAGACAGGGGCCTGTCCCCAGTAAGCCTCAAGGGCACACCATGTCACCCTGCCCCACTCTAACACATGGCTCAGGTGCTGGTTAGCCCTTAACTTTTGGGTACTACACAGCAAGCCACCTGGCAGAACCCATGGTACAAGACATATTAAAATAAAACAAGTATGCAATAAAGCACAGAAATGATGTTCCTCATAGACAGTCCATTATCCAGGTGACCACAGGACTTGCCCAGAGAATGGGCCTGGATATGAAGGGTAAAGCCATTCAGCTACAAAATTAACTAAAGATCCAGCAAGCTCTGCTAGAGACCACAGCCAACTACACCCCAAACCTTCCTGCTAAGGGATGACAGACTTTCCATCCCAGAGGCTCTCTATCAATCTTCTTGAAGTCTAAGACTGCCAGAATCAATAAGCAGCTCTGCAAAATTGCTAAAACCACACAGAAACTTTCAAGGAGCTACTACCCTTTCATTCAGAGGAGGGTGGAAAAACTCGTTCCTCATATATATTTGTCATGTGGAACGTCCACTGATGAGACAGGTGTTGAGCTCTTCAAACCCAGATACTGCTGACTAGACCCTGATGGATGTTTTGAGGTGGGAAGATTCACCTTTCATCTACTGGCAACCTATAAAAAGGACAAAGCTCGCTCTCTTTACCAGTTTGTTCTCTCTCACCTTGCTAGCAGGTCCATTCCTTCATTGGCATTAGAACCTACTTCAGGATTCCAGCTTATACTGAAGTCAGCTGAGATACCAAGCTTCGTGTACTGAACAACATCTGGATTCTTGGACCTTTGGCTGGCAGACAGCCAATGTTGGGTTAGCCGGACCACAGTCTGAAAGCCATTCTAATAAATCCCCTTTATAAGTATAGATTTATTCTCTAAGTTCTGCTCCTCTAGAGAACCCTAACTAATACACAGACAAAGGAGCTGTCTCCTTACATTCTTCCTCAGAATGAGTAGTCTCAGTAACATGGAAAGAAACCTAGAAAAGCTGAAAATTTTAACCGTAAGTTATTTCACTGTATTCAGGTGTGTGTATTTTATGAACCAAATATGCAACATGCTAGCTACCTAGCTAGCAACAAACTGCTAACAACAGGCCAGGATTCACAGCTACAGCCAAAACCAATGCTGATCTATAGTCTTGCTAAGAGTCCTCCCCAGGGCACAGCTCAAAGTCAGAAAACAAGCTATCAATCTGAAACTAAAGTAGTGCTGGCTCTGTGGCTCTCCCCAGTATGCTCATCTTTAGGTTGCCAAGTCCCTGCCAACAAGCAAACAGCTCACTGTTGCAGCAAGGACAACAAGAGATAGAGACAGCCTCACATGTAAGCTGTGGGGCGACCTCCTGCACTGTCTCCAAATTGTACATGACAGCCTTGGTTTCTGAGATGCTAAAATCCCAGCTGTCTCACACTATTCTTTATCAATGGCCTTTTTCCTCCAAAGCTTTAGATTTCCTATAGTCTTTACATTGCTTTTATTTTTCTTTCAAACATAACCCTAGATTTCCTATAGTCTTTATTTTTAAAAAAGTCAACATTTCTTTTTAATTGAGCTGGTATTTTCCAGTAAAAACTCTCCCAAAGCTCTGTTATGTTTGGTGCTTGATTTTCCACAATCTATGTACTGTATTCTAATGGGAGTACCAGAAGTTTGTGGGCTTACACCCCAATTTATTTGGTTGATGCACTTGGCCACCCAACTGTGTCCCAGAAATGGCTTCTTTAGAATACGCATTTGGGTTTATAAGAATACCCTACCTAGACATAATTAAAATCAACACCATGCGGTGGTCTGAATGAGAATGGTCCCCATAGGCTTTTTATATTTGAATACTTGGAAGCATTAGACAGTGTCAGTTCGTTGGAGGAGGTGTGTCCCAGGGGCAAGCATTGATGTTTCAGAACCCATGTCATTTCCAATGAGCTGTCCCTTTTTCTGCTTGGTGGCTGTGTCTCAAGATATAAGTTCTCAGCTACAACTTCTGCTCCACGCTTGTCTACCTGCTGCCATGCTCCCTGCCATGAAAGTCAGGAACTGACTTATTTTCTATAAGCTGCCTTGGTCATGGTATCTTATCAGAACAATAGAAAAGTAAATAAGACACATAAATAGCTTCTGAAAATGGCTTCTTCACTGAGCCCCTTTCAAGTAGAGCAAAAAAAAGTTTTAGAAAGTAGACTCTAGTCTCAGTTTGCTAACCTCTAATGCATCCTTGCAAGCACCACAGAAGAGTCGCACTGCGGTACAGTGATGAGTCCTAAAGACCCCAGTCACTGGACATGCAAACACAAAGCTCATTCCAGTCTGGATACAGGTCCAGCTCTAACCCTCATCGAAAGGGACTGGGTACCACTATGTAATGAAATGGACTAAATGGAAAGAAAATTCTGGTTAGTTCTATGATTTTAAACTTTATAAATAATTAAAAGTAGATTCAGCCCTAAAGCAAAATAATTCCTAAGTGATGAATCAGCGTGAAAAGAAATCATTTTATTTCAACAATTAAGCTTATGTGTAGAATGTAGTTTTAAACTACAGAGAATGATTAAAAAAAATCAAGACTTTGAAATAAATAATTCTACAACTTTAGAATTTGTGAACCAATACAATATCTTGTTATATTTAAAGTCGTCGACTAGTGTCCAGCAGCACAGGAAGGGTAGGACTCCACTCAGGCCTGCCTGGAATGCGTCCAAGCTGCATCACTCACATCACTGACCACAATGGCTAATCTGTGGTGTAGGAGGTCCTTATGTCTATGTGTTGCTTTCATTGGTTGATAAAGGAACTGCTTTCGGTCTATAGCGGAGCTATAGGGGAACAGAGCTAGGTGGGGAAAACTAAACAGAATGTTGGGAAGAAGATGTGGAGAGGAACACCATAGAGCCACCAGAGACAGGTGCTGGGAATTTTACCCAGTAAGCCACTGCCACTGCCACGTGGCGATACAGATTCCTAGAAATGGGTTAAATTTAGATGTAAGAGTTAGCCAATAAGAAGCTAGAGCTAATGGGCCAAGCAATGATTTAATTAATACAGTTTCTGTGTGAYTATTTCGGATGTAAGCTAGCTGGGTGGCCGGGAAGAACAAGCGGCCCTCCTCCTACAAATCTGGACCAACTAAACATGCTAAACTGCATTTAATGAAGGAAAGTCTCTCTCAGCAAACTAGCGGGCTTAAAAAATGAAAATTTAAATTGTGGACAGATATTTCCATTTAGCTCAGTAATTGGGATGTATAATAAAAACCACTACTAATCTTCCACACCACAGAGGTTATCTGGAAGTAGATGACTAAGGGCTTTGGAAGATGATAGATCAGAGCTCAGTAGTGTTTTCTTTGTCATACACTGTACCAGAAGGCATCACTGGCTCTGGTTCCAGGTGTGCTCCCTCCTGACAACATCACTCACAACCTTCTTCTGGGAGAGTCTCTACACAGATGCCAGGTGGAAAACTACCCACCAACAAGGCAGACCCAGGTAGCAGAACCCCCAAGGACCCTAGAAACTAACAGTGTGCCTAACACCAGAAGCATCTCTGAAATTGCTAGATGTATTACAGCCAAAAAACCAACTTTTTGGCAAAGGCCCATATGTGTTACATGTGAATGCTTGGAAGCCAGATTCTGATCTTCAGAAGAAGGGAGTGAAGGATGGAAGGATGGAAAAGCTATATGTACATACTGTTTCCAAACATTCCTTTAATGGATAACAGTACCTGTTTTCATTATTCCGAGACTCCACTGTAAAAGCTGTATCTGAAATTTAGGGTCTCCAAGGCCCACCATGACAACGTCTTTACCTACAGCCAGGTAAGTCTGTAAGACACACATGGGTTCAATAACAACAAAAGCCATTTAAAAAGGAAGGCAGTCAAGCCCAACAAAGCCTCTCGTGATGTACTAATATTATAAGTAAATGTTTACAACTGTATTTATAAAAGAACTTCCATAAATACATACATTTTCATTGTTTCTATAAGAATTCTATAGACATTTTAAGCAATTCACCAACCTAAACAAATACCCGTCACATATAACATATTAAACTACATTAAAATTATGCAGAATGTGCTTTGTAAAAAGAAATGCCATTCTCTGTATTATGAAGCAGCACTAGGGTCTAAACCACTTTACAAAAAAATAAACAGCCCTGAAAATACAGCACGAGCTGTGCCCCAGCTGCTGACCTGGATAACATGCTGATAGACATCCCTCCGAAGCTTCAGAAACTCCTCTTCTTGGTCTTGAAGAAGAGGCAAAACTTTGTTTTCTAACCAAGATCCGGTTTCACTCAAGATGGACAGATGAATTTTCTCTTCTGAGAACTGTCCAACCCAACAAAGAAGAAAATAAGTAAGAAAAGCAGCTTTCACTCAGGAGGCGGAGGCAGGCAGATCTCTGGGAGTTCAAGGCCAGCCTGATCTACAGAGCTAGTTCCAGGACAGGTTCCAAAGCCACAGAAAAACCCAGTCTCAAAAGAGAAAAGAAAAAGAAAGAGGAAAGAAAGAAAAGACAGACAGACAGACAGACAGACAGACAGAAAGAAAGAAAAGCAGCTTTGATACATGATACTCAGAGCACTAGGAGAGACACCATACCTTGTACTGAAGATGGACGCTCAGTCGACAGTGTAGACCAAAGGCATGCGATGCAGCTTCTTTGTTGAAGTTGAGGGGATTCCCACTTGGAGACTGAAGAAAAAATTCCAGATCTGCCTGCAAAATTACAACCAAGGACCCACACTCTGAATGGCATGTGACCACATCAAAGCAAGGTAGAAGTGCCTGATCTATAGGAAACTAGAAGGATAATTGCAGTGGCAGCTCTCTGCCACCCCTGCACCTGAACACTATCTGCCGAGTGGGCTTTAGAAGCACATAACACAGTTACCAGGTACACAAGGGCGCAGGACCACTGCCCACAGGGACTACAGTTTGTTTCCTCAGGGCAGGCTCAGCTGAACCACCATCCTGGGTGGCAGCAATTAGGGCTACTAGGTAGAGAATCCCATAGGGCCAATGTAGCAGGGGAAAAACAGGATTCCAAAGGGCCCTTGGGGCACAATAAAATCATAGTGCACACTTTCCAAGATTTCTAGAAAATACAGCCGAAGACTCTGAAGAGAGCTAGTACTTCCTCACTGACGCCTGGTCCTGGGCAGCCTATTCTCAGACAAGGGGAGACAAACTGGAGCCCTGACAAGCTAGAAACTGTGGAGAAATGTAGGCTCTAAACACTGCTTGTGAGGAGACAGGTCCTGGAAATGGCACTACTCCCGGGCACCTGTTCACCTCAGAGTTATTCTCAATTCCTTTCCAGCTTGCAAACATTATAGCACCAAAGCATGAAAACTATACATCTTACTACATCACGGCTACTACTATTTGAAGTTACTTTAATCTCTAGGATAAATAGTTACCTTGGATCCTTCAAGTGCTTTTAAAAGCTGGTTAAGTTTCTTCTGGGGTGCAGAGAGCAGACACTCTCGATTCTTTGGATGGGTCAGCAAATACTCCATGTACAACAATGCTAGCTCATGTTTTACTGGGCACGAATCATTGATTTGCACTTTACATTTAGAGGACAAATTACTCTGAAGAAGAGCAGTGGAACAAAGAGGCAATTAGAGTTTATGTTTCCAGAACACGGTACAATTTCTAGATACCCTTGTTCTCCACATTCCAGAGAGGCATGGCTGTACACACACCTTGGTCTGATGTGGCCTTATTGTCAGCCAGTCAACAATGAGCTCCAGGACATGCCCTACTTGCCCCCAGGAACAGAGACAATCCAGCAAGGTACAGTAGCTCCTGCCTGTAACAGTCTCCTCCTCCTGATTTCTCAGGACAGAAATCACACCACAACTGAAAGAGTACAGAAAACCAGGTTAATATCTCTATAGAAAGCCCTCACTGTTCCACAACATAAGGAAAACCAAGTCACAATTTGATTGCATCAAGGGTGCACAGGTCTCATAGTTACACTGGTACTTGCTACCCCATGAAACCCTTAACAGATTGCAGCTGCAGAAGGACATGCCCCACATCTCAACAGCCTTCTGTTTCTAGTGCCAGCTGTCGGGTTCCAGAAGTGGTCATAATTTAGGGCATTTTTTCCCTTTTTTTCTTTTCACATAATACATTATATAATTTTTTGCATAATTCATATTTTGCAAATCTCAAATCTCCCTGATTCCCAATATCTCCCTGATCCTCCCCACTTCCATAACCACCCAACTGCACCTGCTTACTTTCTCTAAAAAGCAAACAAAAAACAAAGAAAGGAAACACACACACATTTAAAAAAATAAAACCAAAAAATTAGAAACCCAAATATCCAAGCAAAAGACAAAACCAAAACATGCCACAAAACACTCATTTTGGAGGCTGGCAAACTAGCTCAGTAGGTAAGAGTGCTTGCCATCAAACCTAATGACCTGAGCTTGATTCCTAGATCCACAAAGAGAACTAACTCTCAAAAGCTTTCCTCTGGCCTCCACACACTCTGTGCTGTGCATGTGTGTGGACAAACACACATACAAACAAAACATGTAAAAATAAATTTTAAAAAACAATTCTTTTGCAAGTAAATAAAATCAAGTAAGTTTTACTCTTAAGCAGCAAACTTAAAGCAGAAATACACTGCCCAACAAAAAATAATATGCAAGGGCTGGAGAGATGGCTCAGTGGTTAAAACCATCTGTTGCTCTTGGACAGGACTTAAGTTCATTTCCAAGCACCATGATGGCTCATAATCATCTGTAACTCCAATTCCAGGGGATCCAACATCTTTTTCTGACCTCCATAGGCTCCTGCATACACACGATGCAATACACTTGGATACACACAGCACATACACACACGCAGAGGAGCTCAGTGACCAAGGCATGATAACTATATACAAGAACCTCCATTTGCTCACCAGCCACATAAAAATGCTGTGTGTCAACTACATAAACTGTAAAGAGAATTAGAGAAATCTCTTGAAAACACCACTTTCACATGTACTCAGTATTCTGGCATTCTTCCTTTCACACGTATACTGTGTACTCACAGTACAGTC
Organism: Ellobius talpinus; assembly: GCA_001685095.1. NCBI lineage: Eukaryota > Metazoa > Chordata > Mammalia > Rodentia > Cricetidae > Ellobius > Ellobius talpinus. The sequence continues at coordinate 15,342 of LOJH01042775.1, forward strand.
TAAGCACTTGGAGCCACCTGTGGTCAGCGATGACCACAGGCTCTAAAGCTTGCCACTCTGGGTATTAGAATAATGCCCAGATATCAGGTGCAATCATAGCTGAGTCACGGTCTCTCTTTAACAACTTCTCCTGGCAGTCTCTCCATACAGAGGGGAAGGCAGGAAGGGAGAGCACAGGGCAGGTGACAGCAAATCCCAGAGGACAGATTCTTGCTGTGTGATAAAAATACCTGAACACAGGGACGGCAGAGGCTGGCAAGAAGGACATCAGCATAAACAAGGGGATCTTGCAGCGCTCGTCCTAGAAACACAAAAAGAAACATATAGGCAACAGGATTTGACAATAGAAAATTTTTCCTAATAACCTATTTCCACAGTTGTTCAAAAAGTACTCCAATAATTACTTGAATATCCAGAGAAAATCAAATCTGAGGTGCGCCTCAGGTTTGAGGAAGAAATGACTTGACATTTCTACACCACCTTCACTATGAAGCAAACACTAACTGCAGCAAGTTCAGTCATGAAACTATGTTTACTTACAAATCAATTCAGATAAAAGGGAAAAACTAATTACTTGTCCTGAATATAGCTCTTAAGAGGACAAAGCTATTCAGATATTATACAAGACGACCCAAACATTGTTATTGGAGGGAAAGCACATGTTTGGAACTACAAAATAAATCACAGGCTAATCAGATCCTATACCTAAAAGCTGGTAAAATACAGAGCAAAGTGCATGAATTCAGTCAGTTTCCTCCTCCTAAAATGCACAGTGCTATTAAAGACTGAATGAACCAAATCACAAGAAAATGGGCAAGGGGAAGCATGAAGTGCACTAAGTGCAATAAACTGCAGCTTAATTAGTCCTATTAATGCAACAATAAAGTAAGCTGAGCAGACTTTAATTACTCAGAATCCATCAAGAACACCACATAAAGGATGGGGAGATGGCTCAGTAGTTAAAGTCCTTGCCATTCAAGTTTGAAGCCTGGAGCAATGATTCCCAGAACCCACATAAATTCTCAGTGGGTGTGGCAGCCTATCTTTAATTCCAATGCTCAGAAAGTAGAGACAAGAGATCCCCAGGGCAAGCAGACTTGTGAACTAGCCATATTGATGAGTTTCTGAAAATAAACATGAGTAGAGAAAAGGAACAAAATTAAAGTGAGATATATTATTCACCTGCCTTCAATTTTTGTGGCCACTTTGACCCCTAACTCCTAGTATCTAAGTAAACATGATGGCAAGACTACTAGTAATGAAATATTCTTGAAAATCCTGAACAGAGAACAACACATGATAAATATGTAGGTAATACACTGAGTTCAATTTAACCATTCCACAAGTTACACATACTCTAAAACATCACATTAAAAAGTATAAAAATTTTATCTGCCAACTAAAAATATATTTTTGTGTACAATTTACAAAGCAAACAGGGATGAATAAAAACAGGTTAAATTAAGTTAAAAGAGCTAGTGGAGTAAGCCTAAGCTAAGGCTGAGCATTCATAATTAATAATAAGTCTCCATGTCTTTATTTGGGAGCTGGGTGGTAGCCCAAAGAAAATTCCAATCACAGGTATTTAGAAGTCAAAGTGCCTTCTAAATCTGTAGGCTCAGAAAGAAAAGCTAAGGGCTTACAGTAAAACAATACCCTGGATACCAAGGATACAGAGCAGAGGGAGAGATGCTAACCTCATGACAAGGTAATCATAGATTGATGTTGGTTTCTATCTTGGTTAGAGAAGGCTATTTTTGAGGTAGGCATCAATCAATGCACAGATCATAACTGGTCAAAGTACTGAGACTGACTGTTGAGTATTCAACTCTAAATGAAGACACATCTATCAACCCCTTCCCCACCAACGCTCAGGGAACATCACAAAAGAGGGAGCAGAAAAAAATGCAAGTGTCAAAGTATTGCGGAAATTGCTACATTTTATGGACATGCCATGGCTGTAGCATCCACAGACTTAAAGAGGTTGTAATTAGCTGGACAAGATCTTTACAAGATTGATCCCATCAACATTCCAGCATGGAATGAGCTCATGAAACCCCATTCCTAGCTGAGGAGCTATTAGCAGCTGGGTGAAAAGTCATCTTTCTTGTCCATGATCTATTAAATAAGCCCACATCCATGCATATGCAAGAAAACAACCTAATTAAACTCAGGAGATAAAAAATTTTAAAAAGGCTTAAAGAGGTAAGAAAGGGCTCAGAGAGAGGGTGACAGGGGAATAAGAGAGGAGAATGAAATCAGTGAATAACGTCAAAACAAAGTAAGTATATAAAATTATCAAAGAATACATTCTAAAATATATTTTAATATAGTTATGTATTTAATATGTTTATTTTATATATTAAAGTTTTACTGTATGTGTATATGCATCTTCTTCACTCTTCACCTTTTTATTGAGACAGAATCTTTTACGGAACCTAAAATTCACCAATTTAGTTAAGAGTGGCCGTAAGCCCCAATCATCCTAGCTCAGTCTCCCCAGCACTGGGATTAGAGATACACACTGCCATACCCCACTTTATATGGGTTGTGGATCAAACTCAGGTACTCATGACTATGCAGCAGGCACCTCATCAAATGAGCTATCTCCCCAGCACCTAAAAATATCTTTTCATTAAATTGATCTAACTTGTCTGCCTTGATAACACAGATACAATTCATACTATAGTCTGCTTCCTGTGTACCTTCAAACACCTTAGGAAGTACCTACAAGATGGAATATTCTGTTTATAAAACAGAATCCCTTTCCTAAATCTGCAAGTAGATTAAATCCCAACATCAGACTAGATCTCAAACAGCAGAAAGAAAAGCTTAGGGCTCACAGTGGACAGTACCCTGGGTACCAAGGATACAGAGCAGAGGGAGAGATGCTAACCTAATGACAAGGTAAGGGCCACCACACCCTTCCTGCTGTGCATACAAGACAGAACTTCCACTAAAGATGAAACTGATGCCAACACAAAGCACCTTACTTATAAGAATGGCCCAGACTTACCTTGAACACCTTCAGGTACTCTGGAAGCACAGATGCAAACTTGTTAATGGTATAAACTTTAGCCTCTTTATTATTTTCCAGACTTCTATGGATGCTCTTCCAGAGAATCACAATGACTTCTAGTAAACCTGCCATGGACGTAGTATCACTCACCGACAATGTTTTATCTAGTACCTAAGACACAAATAGTTACTGTGAAAGAATCCAATCAATAACAAGTATTAAAAGACAAAGTACTATCTTCAAAAGCACATCTTAGAATTGCAAACACAAAACAATATAAAAATGATAATGTCAACTTCCATACAGTAAAACTTTCTCACCACTTTTGAACATATCTGTATCAGGAAGGTAGCTTTTTTCCCAAATTCCACCCAAGAAATAAATTCTAAATTAACTCAATATTCTTTAGTGAAACAATCTGTATGAACTAAAATGTTTTTCTAAAATCAAAAACTAGCAGTCTTTATTACACACCTCAAATGGCATTTATACTACACTATAAGGTAATTGCTGAGCAAGGCTATACAACACTGGCCTGCCCAGGAGACACTGCTGCTAACACTTTTTTTCTGAGGCCAGTAGGATACAACTCACAGATGTCAACAACCCCTAAAATCATAGGTTTCCATGACTTACTGAAAAACAAACCTGTTTATAATTTCCTACTGTGCCAGTAATACACAACGACCCCACAGCAGAATGCTCAGTGCAAACCAGACACGCATACCCAAATCCCGCTCTCCAGAGCTGCTGACTTGCACACCAGCAACTGAGCATGGAAACACAGACACATGATGAGGGAAGTAACTTCCTAACACTGAGATGAGGAGGATCACTCCACTCAGTTTTCACCATTCAAACGTGGGAACAAAACTGATTTTGATTAATAAGAATCAAAGAGGCAAACACAGTTAGTTATGTCAGGATGCACTAAATGCTTTGAAACATGATAAGGTCAATCAGTTTGATAAAGCACCCTGTTAGTGGTCTGGATGCTACCAGAATAATGAGACAAACTGACGAAGTTGACATTCTGGGTTTAACCTTACCTTTTCTGTGCTCTAACTCTGTGAACAGAAAAGGAATTTTTTGGAGCACATTTACATTTACACTGAGCATTACAGCACATGATCACTATGTACTACCAGCCTAAGAAATATTAGTACATTTATTTAAAAAGAGAAAAAAAACATAGAAGCTCAATATTTTAGCACAACAGTCTCATTAAAATTTATGAAACCCATATTTCCCCTTTGAGAATAACACTTGAATAATGTAATAGGCTCTTAAGTAATGGTTCCTTATTTTATTTTAGCAGGCTAGGCTAAAATACTTTAACAATACTAAACTCTTAAGTAATAGTTACAAAATTTTAGCAGAGACTATTTTTGGATATTACTAAATGGCCACAAGGTGTGTGTGTGTGTGTGTGTGTGTGTGTGTGTCTGTGTGGTCTGTGTGTGTCTGAGACAGGGTCTCTACATAGTCCTGGCTGCCCTGGAACTCACTATGCAGATCA